>JAPMLY010001270.1:0-109038 GCA_026401115.1 Tetraselmis chui
TTTTGGGATGGCGAGGTTCCGTCAGATCGAGAATTACGACGGAAGTCCCAGCTGCTGTTTGAAGACGCACAGTTAAATTCACTGACTGTTAACGCGTTGCAGCTGAGCCCTGAGTTCGCTGATCTCATTCGCGAGGGGTTCTCACGAGATTCGTTTTATGGGGACGATGGTGAGTGGACAAGAGACAGCCGGATAGAAGCCAAAGACGGGTACTTTTGGCGTCTCAATCGCCTCTGTATTCCACAGAACTCTGAGCTCCGACTGAGATTGATCGCAGAGCTGCACGAAAGTTCGTCAGCCGGTCACAGAGGAGTTGCTAGCACTCTTGCTAAAGCACTCGACAGATTCTGGTGGAAACGAATCCGCCAAGACGTGAAAGATTTTTGTGAGCGCTGCGTCGTGTGCCGACGAGCGAAGATTCGACCGCAGATGGCTGCGACTCTTTACCCATTACCTGTTCCACCCAGACCGTGGCACACAGTTGGTCTTGACTACCTGACACACTTGTCTGAGAGCAACGGCTTTAACAGTGTGCTGATTGTAGTAGACCATCCAACTCGAATGGCCCATTTTCTGCCATGTACAGAGTCGATTACTGCCGAAGAAACTGCCAATTTGTTTTTACAGGGAGTCTACCGCTTACATGGACTTCCCCGTGTGCTGATTAGTGATCGCGACCCGAAATTTGTCAGCGCTTTCAGGCAGACGCTCTGGAGACGCCTCGGAACTCGTCTGAACATGTCTACCAGCCGACACCCAGAAACAGATGGACTGACAGAGCGCGTGAACAGCACGTTTCAGCAGCTTCTTCGTTGCTTCTGTTGCTATGATGGCTCTAACTGGTCGACACTTCTACCGCAAGTGGAGTTTGCGTACAACGCTTCTCGTGCACTCGGAATTGAGCACACGCCGTTCGAGGCCAACTTTGGTTTTTCTCCTGAGGAGCCTCCTGACCTGCTCTTCAGCATGCGACCATCGATTCCTTTTTCGCAAGACGCAACAGAACGGTTGAGATTGTTACAGGAAGTGCACACCCTGGTACGCTCAGTGTTACAGCTACACAAGGACGAAATGCAAGCGCACACAGAACCGTCTACAGCGCCACACTTCGCTTAGGGAGACAAGGTGTCAGTCGTCACAGCAAATCTTTTTCTGCGAGGACAACCGAACCGGAAACTCAGAGACAGACAGCTTGGCCCTTTTTCAGTGGAGGAGCAGATTGGAAAACACAGTTACAGATTGAAACTACCAGCGACAGTACGCTTACATCCTGTGTTCCATGTTAACAACTTAAGACCCTGCTCTACCGCTCTGCTACGGCCAGCTGTCCCGGTGACTGTCCCTGAAGGAGACGACGAGGAGTTCGACGTCTCTCACATCTCTGCTGTGTGCATCAAGTCGTTACCTGGACGACGAGGCAAATATTTGCTCTTCATGACGCACTTCAGTGATGACGACATTCCACCTGTCTGGCACCGTTTGAACGAGGTGCATCGAACAGTTGCGTTACAAGAATTCTTGAAGACGCCCCAATGGCGCAAATTCGCCAAGACTCAGGCGTACATTGACTTCATGCACGCTTTCCC
Source organism: Tetraselmis chui (assembly GCA_026401115.1). NCBI lineage: Eukaryota > Viridiplantae > Chlorophyta > Chlorodendrophyceae > Chlorodendrales > Chlorodendraceae > Tetraselmis > Tetraselmis chui. The sequence goes on from JAPMLY010001270.1 coordinate 1,587, forward strand.
AGCGCGCATTCCTGAGTCCCAGTAACTGCTTCAGTAAAGGAGCCAAGAACCACGGAGGTCTGCCTCGCGGCGGCCTCATTGATCTGTCAAGAGGGGGAGGGTACGAGTGTGACGAGTACAATCCTGCAACAGTACATTGCAGGACATTGTACAGGTACTCGTTACGGATTCCAATTCGTGCTTTTCCACAGGACGGACGTATACTCGTGGGTACGTCGCTACTGCAATATTGTAATGGTGCTGATGCTACAGTACGACCAGTACCTCCCGGTACGTACAGATATGCATAATTAATCTAACTAGCCAGATGACGCGCCAGAACGAGCTCTTCAATGCAGAAGGAGCCGCGTCGTGAAACCCAATGCTAGGCAGGCCGCGTCTCGAGGACAGATGACGACGGTTGAGCAGCACTAGCGCCTGACACGTAAGCGAAGCTTGCAGGCGTAACTAGTCTGGGCTGAAACCTATTTAAGCCCAGTGCAGTAGAGGGAGGTGACAGAACCTTTTAACAATTCCTTTGTTCATTTACAATATCTACTGCCCAAGTACAGCAGTGAAACATCTTTCATCAATTGCCTCTCGACAACATCATTTGCAATCTAACGACACAGAGCTAGACAGACTAGAACAGATTTGTGCTAGCGTTTAGCTTTCAGAGGCTAACCGCCACACCACCCAGGGTGTTCTCGAGCTGCTACGTGTGCAACTGACGCGCCTTGACGCGTATCTCGACTCGCGGTCGGCCGCCATTGCTGCTCTTCCTGCTGCGGGTACTATATCGCACCCCCCTGTAGCTCAGCGCCGCCACGATGCTCACCTCGCACACTTTCCGGACGGCCACCACCTGCACACCCTCCCCCTCGAACACCCCCCGGATACTCTCGCGCTGATCTTTGCACAAGTGGCGCGCTTGACAGCTCGTTTCGACTTGCAGTCGGCCACGGGTGCTGTTGCTGCTGCGGGTACTAATCCGCACCCCCATGTCGCTCAGCGCCGCCACGTCGCTCACCTCGCACACTTTCCGGAGAGCAACCACGTGCACACCCTCCCCCTCGAACACCCCCCGGATCCTCTCGTGCTGCTCGTTGCGCAAGTGGCGCACTTGACAGCTCGTTTCGACTCGCAGTTGGCCGAGGATGCTGTTGCTGCTGCGAGTGCTATTCCGCACCCCCCTGTCACTCAGCGCCGCCACGATGCTCACCTCGGACACTTTCGGGACAGCCACGTCGTGCACACCCTCCCCATGCTTGTGCATCCTCAGCCTGGCTACGCCCCACAGGACGCACAGTCAGCCATGTCTGCTGCTACCGCTGCAGCTCCTGTTGGCGACCCCGCCGTCGCACAACGCCGCCCCGATGCGCACCGCGAGCCCTCGCGCCCCGAACTCGTAGGTGAACACTTGCAACCACCCCCCCAATACCCCCCGGCTGATTCTATCCTACACAGCGACCCCTCCCATCACAACATCGCGGTTAAACAACTCTCGCCACCCCCCCCCCCCCACCCCCCCGTTGGATATGCCCCTCACCACCCCATACCTCTCATCCCGGAGGCGCCCTTTCACGGCGCCCCCCCCTCCCGTGACCACCCGAATTCGTACGCCCCGCCGTCCCCAATGGCTGGTCGCTCTCCATTTCCGGGTGGCCCACCTCTACTCTTCCATGTACATCACTCTTCCCCAGCCAAGCGTGGCGACCACACCCCCCGTGGCCGTCGTCGCCCCACCGTTGACCCCATAGTCATCGGGCGACCGACACACGCAACCCCCAGACGTCCACCCCAGTCTCTTGGGCAGCCCCCACTACGCCCCCGTCTGCACGCGCCCCGCTGTCTCCCCGGTCTTGCGCATCCTTGGCTCCGCCCAAGCCTCACCCACAGAGGCACATTGGCGCGCTCTGCAAAAGGTCCTCCGCTCCCTTCATGGCACCATTCACATGCGCCTGACGTTGGGGGGGGGCCTGGACCACAGCCTCCAACTCACAGGCTTTGCCGACGCCGCCATGCTCACCAAACTCCTCCCAAGACATGCACTTGCAAGACACCGAAGTGCGATCATTGGAGGACAAGACCCAATGCAACGCTCCATCCCGTAGCTACCTGCAGGGGGAGTGTTGTAAGTAATACCGCATACGTATTAGTTGCAGATAGCTACTGTAAGCTATTCTAGATATGATTAGTACATGTCTAGATCGGACATACCGATAAACTGTTTGACTCGGTACAGAGCTGTCGCTAGGCTACAGCTCTAACACTTCTGTTGTCCCGACACCACGCCTGTAGGCTGGTTGTCGCTGTAACTGTTCCGTTTGCGGGACTGTGACTGTAACTACGTTTGCGTACGTTATCTTCCACACTAACTGTGTTTGCATGGTTCAATAAAGCCGCGCTACCAAAATCGTATTGGGCTTTAGCGATGGCCGCTGCGGTGCATGTCCGCAATCGTGTGCATAGTAGCGGAGCCGGCGGTGTACCTTTCACCTTGGCGACCGGTAGACGAGCTGATTTGAGCTCCATGCGGGTCTTCGGCTGTCCGGCCTATGTCCACGTTGACAAGTCTCAACGCCGCAAACTTGACGATCGCGCGTGGAAGGGTGTCTTTGTGGGCTATGCTCCCGAATCACCTGCGTGGTTGGTGTACAATCCTGCTACTCGTCGGGTGGTGAGCAGCCGCAACGTGGTGTTCGATGAGGCTGCAGTCCTCTCCATGGGGGAGAGCAATGCGGAGCAACGCAATGATGATGAAGAGGACAGCATCCCGCGCACCATGTGTAGCGAAGAACCGGATACACCTTCGGGGGAGTCGCCGCTACGGGAGTCGCGGCAGCATTCCGGGTCGACGGAAGAGGAACGGGACATGCCTTCGGGGGAGACTCCACGGCCAAGGTATAATCTTCGATCCACTGCTGCACCACAGCAATGCGTACCCAGTCCAAGGTATAATCTCCGTTCAGCGGGCGCTTCGGGAGATGGATGGACTGCGGGAAGTGCCGCAGCTATTAAGTCAGCCAGCAGCCCGACCGTTCAAGAGCCGGTGTCATACAAGCAAGCGCTGAGGAGTCCCCAATCGGGGGAGTGGGAGGCAGCTATCAAGAGCGAGTACGACTCACTTGTATCTCGGAAAACCTGGACATTGGTCCCTTGTCCTGCCGGTCGCAAACTCGTAGATTCCAAGTGGGTGTTCAAGCTGAAGCGCGATGCCAATGGACAGATTGCAAGGTACAAAGCAAGACTTGTGGCTCGCTGGTTTACTCAGGAGAAGGGTGTGGACTACCACGAGACCTTCGCTCCCACAGTGAGGGTGATTTCTATTCGAACGTTGCTCGCGCTTGCTGCTTATAATGATTGGGAGGTGGAGCAGCTTGATGTGGTGACGGCATTTTTGGAGGCCGATATCGAGGAGGAAATCTACATGAGGCAGCCGGAAGGATTCCGTCACTTCGACATCAATGGAGAGGAGCGAGTGTGCTTGTTGAAGAAATCATTGTATGGCCTCAAGCAAGCTCCAAGATACTGGAATAAGACCATCACAGCATGGCTAGAGGAGTATGGCTTTACCCAATCCAAGGTGGATCCCGGCATTTACGTCTTTATCAAGGAGGGTGAGCTTTATGTCTTGGCGTTGTACGTGGACGACAGCATCATCGTCGGACCAGCGGGTAGCTTCATCGTTGGGTTCAAGTCGGCTTTCGGCGAAAGGTTCAACGTGCAAGACCTCGGTCCAGTGTCTTGGTTGCTTGGCATGACAGTCGAGCGTGATCGTGGCAGCCGCACCATCAGGATTGGACAACAGCAATACGTCTTAGATATGTTGGAGCGCTTCAACATGATGGGCTGCAAGCCAGTGGGCTCACCTATGGCGGTCGATGCTTTGAGCAATTGTGTGGAGACGTCGACATCAAGGTTGCCTCCCGGTCTAGTGCCGTACCAAAGCTTGATCGGTAGCTTGTTGTATGCTTCCGTAAGCACACGGCCCGACATCACCATGGCTGTTAGCCACCTTAGTAGGTACATGTCCGACCCCTCTCAGTCACATTGGGAGCAAGCCAAGCGGGTACTTCGCTACCTCAAGGGGACCACAGAGTCAGTGTTGATGTACGGTGGCGCACCCTCATCAAAGGTGGTAGGATGGTCAGATTCTGACTACGCGAGTGATATTGGCGAGCGGCGCTCTCGCACGGGGTATGTGTTCATGCTCAACGGTGCAGCGGTGAGTTGGAAAAGCCAGCGGCAACAAACTGTGGCGTTGTCGACAGCGGAGGCAGAGTATATGGCGCTGGCTGCCGCCACTCATGAGGCGATGTTTTTGAAGCAACTACTCCACGAGTTTCACCAAGACTCCGGGTCTCTAATCACAATTCACGAGGACAATCAGAGTTGTATTGCACTCAGCAAGAATAGCATGACGACCGGACGCAGCAAGCACATGGACGTGAGGTACCACTTCTGTCGGGAGAAGGTGGAGAGCGGAGACATCGAGGTGCAATATTGTGCGACGGAGAACATGCTTGCTGATGTGCTTACCAAGCCATTAGTGAGTGCAAGGCATAGCAAGTTGTGCAATGCCATCATGGGATTGCCTGCGTAGCAAGGGGGAGTCTTGCGAGACATGGTTTTGTGTGATAATCAAGTTGCTACACAGCAATGTTGGTCAAGTAGCATCGTGATAGTACGGCTGTGACTCAGCACTATGAGATGATAAGCCAATCAACAATAGAGAGGATTAGGTTGCTGATGGTGGCAAGTTGCTGAGCGTTAGATATCATCTAAAGGCTCAGAATATATGTTGGCGTGTGCTCACCACAAGGTGAGTGCGTGTCCTGTGATAGGCAAGTGCTAGGCACTTGCTGAGGGTGAGATGACATGCAGTGTCACTCACCGAGTGTAAGCATTCCTTATTGCCCCCTCAACTTTGACAGTGGCACCGCGTTGTTGATGATGGGCATCTACTTTGCATCAATTGCCGGAAGTGCATAGCGCTTTGTCCGGCGCGGTGGAGTGCTACATGGTCATGCATTGTTGCGCCCGCCGGTGGCGCAGCGGCGGCGGCCCCGGAGGGGGGGCGCTCGCAGGCCCGTTGGCACTCACCCCCACCTCCACGTGGTGGGCAGTGGTAACCTGTTAGAAATGCCATGAAGGGGTTTAAAACCCACGCCTCCCGGAACGGAGTTGTACGCCTATTATCCAAGTACCGCCCCAAAAGTCGGTACCCGATTGGAACATATTGTGCATATGAATTCCGCGCATCGTGCATAAACTGCGACCACCTATGTGTGGAGGGCCAAGACTCCCCCGGAGTCAAGCGTACAAATGTGTCCATTATCACACCCACTCAGGGATATCAATATAACCCCATTGCCGTGCCATGCATGCCACGGTAGGAGGCTAAACGGGCTGAGCCGACAATTGCGATCCGCGCAATCATCAATTGTCGGGAAATACATGTACGGAGGGCTTTAAAAACAATATTTGTACACTATCGGCGGCAAGATCTCCCGCTCGGGCCGTCCGATATGTTTTTTCAAATACTCATGGATACCGTTCTACTTTGGGGGGGTGGGGCTTCTATCTCAAGAGCGTGTGGTGGCGAGAAGGTTACGGCCGGATCAGCGGTAGGTTGCGGTTGTTGGTGTTGGCGGCGGACAACCGGGAAGCGGCGCTATGGTAGGGCGCTTGCTGGCCGTCGACCAACCCTGCGACTATCGGGCCTCCCCAAAGGGCGGAGCTAAACGACACACATGCAGGTGGACATTCGCAGGCAGAGAAGCGGCTCGGTTTGGTGGCGGCGATTATCATTATCAATTGCCACCGAAAGCCATATTCGGAGATGTTTTTTTGGAAATTAAATAATGTCCGTACCCGGCGTAGAGAGTTCTACCATGTCCTACCCCACGGATCTCCCTAAGTTCTCTCAACAGAAATCGGAAACGTATGCATGGATACGGGGGTGGTTACCGTTATGCATGCGAATGATACGGGTGGGCCCATCGTTCTTTGGAAGACGCGAGGAGGGTACGGGCGTGTCTACACCGGATCCAAGAAAGCCAGTCGGGAATCAGCACATGCGCAAGGCGCTCGTTGGCTGCCGACTACGTCACCAAGTTGCACCTCCCGGGGGAGGGGGGGAAGTGGAGTACGTCAAAGCCGCAAGTAGGATGGTCGCGACGGGGGGGGGGGGGGGGGGGGGGGGGGGGTGACACGATCTAGTCGCGACGACCCTCGGGGTCGGCCGCCGCTTGGAGGCCCCGCACGGAGAGTTTTTGAAAATTCCCGTGCCCCGCGGCCCGTCGGATCTGGCCACGGTTACGTGCCCTCCCTCATGTGACACCCACTACCACTACCGCTACGCATACCTAATCTTAGAGAGTGTGGGCCCGAGTTAGTGTGGCGGCACACACTCGAAACAAGGATGCTCGGAGGACGCGCGATCGGGGAGGAGGAGACAGTACGAGCGCGGACTGGTTGCCAAACATATACCCGGGTACCAGTTTGAAAGAATCGGGGAAATGAGGGGGGAACAAACATGTGCGGAGGTATGAGCGCTACTCTTTCACTCTACTTATGTGGCTCGGTCCCCCACATATGTCCTCGAGGTGACGGGGGACCTCAACAAAGAGGAACGTCGCGCCGGGGGGAGCGGCAACGACCTTGGGGCGGGGTCTACGACATGTGACGGCGGGGTCGACAAGCGACTACGTGAGGAGCGGTTTTTCGCCAGCCTTTTCCCTCTTGTCTTCGGAAAGACCAAAGTCACGCGGGAGCTAGATTAGGCTGGTCCGTCGTCCCTCTCGAATGCCGGTCGGCCTACACCGGTCGGCACCCCGGTTCGGCGGGAGCGGGCTGTGCATCGGGCGCGTGGTTGAGCAAAAAATTCGTTTTGCACTTCTTGATAAGTGGATATTAATTTTCATATCTTTTTTCTCGATTGTAAAATTGTTTATGTTGTTATTGCTTAGTCGGGGGGAGTGTGGCAATTACTGCGGTTGCTTATAGTTTTCAAACTCCGAGGAACGTTGGTACACATTGCAAATCGGTGTGTCATTGTATCGATAGGTGTACATGGTCGAAGAATGCCCGGCCCCTGTGTTTGCTCTTAAGTGTCCTAAATGGCTGAGAAACTGATTGCCGTTAGACAACAACCGTTTCAGTTTGCAAGTATTGTTGTAATTCAATTTCAATTTCCGGTTTTGTGGTGATGGACAGTGCCACTACCTCATGCTGCTTGGAAGCCCATATGATTGCTCCATCATTGAGCATAATCACTTCTCATGACTATGATCGCATGTTGATCGTGTCGGCTGCCAGTCTGAATGATAAAATACCTTGATGTCGTCGGTATTGTCCTGGGATGGTCGTTCATAGGTGATTCCCATTGAGGTAGCGCAGTAGGCGTTTCAACTTCTTCATGTACAAATGTGTGGGAGGCGTCTGCCGCATGCTTATGACACTAAGCGCGAATGCAATGTCCGGTCGGGTGCACATGCAAAGCAAGCTCAATGACCCGAGGATGGCACGAAAGGTTTCGTGCTTTGATGGTGACATGGGCACCTTGTCATGGTCCGATGCGACCTCTCCATCTCGATAGTGAGTGGGTGCCATGGGCACCTTGGAGGGTGTCATGTCGAGCATGCCGTACTTCTCCAAGATCTTTTTGGTGTATTGCTCTTGAGATAGACCGGTCGCCCGAGCCTCCTTGTCCATGACGTTGTCCATCCCGAGGATGATCTTGGCCTCGCCGAAGTCGGTCATTCGAAGTTTCTTCCCAATGGCCCGTTTCGCTGTCTCGATCCACTCGAGGGGGTCGGAGACGATCAGAATGGCATCTACGTACACCTGCACGATACAAATTCCATGAGCTCGGTGGTTCATAGTGTAGAGGTAGGTGTCGGATGTCGCTCGCTTGAGCCTAGGGGAGGAAATTGTGTTATGGAACAATTTGCGCCATTCACTCGAGGCATACTTCAGCCCATATATGCTCTTGGGCAGTCGCATGACTCTAGGTGTTCCGTCCTCGGCGTCCTTGGGCTGTCGCATGTAGATCTCCTCATGGAGGTCCGCGTTCAGGAACGCCGTCTCAATGTCCGCCGAGTACATGTGCATGTTCCTCTTGGTGGTGATGGCGAGGACTGTGCGCAAAGTACTCTACTTGACGACGGGGGAGGAGGTCTGAAATAAGTTGACTCTTCCTCGCGATTGAATCCTTTATTGGCAACCAATCGCGCTTTGAAGCGGTTGACTGAGCCATCGGGGTTGGCCTTGACCTTTAAGACCAACTTGTTCCCAATGGCGTTACGTCCAAGTTGCAGGTTCTCCATGCGGAATGTTCCTTTGTTGTCGATAGGCAACCTTTGAGTGGGTGGCCTTTCTTTAAGCGACAGCATATCTGTTGCTTAAAGCATGTTCGATGTCTAATGGGACATGGATGTGTGTTGTTGGCAAACATGTCTATGGATCCGCCTATGTGGGTGCCGGCCCATCTAATCGGGTGACATGGCAAGGAATTAGCAGAGCGGGTCGAGCTAGTTTGTTCTCTGTGAAAATCCCAACTATCATGTTGGTCCGTTGGACATAGGCAGATGATGCAAAGCACGACGAGTAGTAGCATGCTATGTTATCAGTCTTTCTTAAGGGCGCGACAATTTCGTCAGGGGCCTATTGGGCATCCTATAGAGCTGAGAAAGGGCTATTGGTGGGGACTGTGATGTGCTCCGTGTTGGGGCATGAGTATCTTGACGTTGACTTCCGCACGTTGGTCTCCTTCTTGGGGTACTCCGTCCAGTTCACGGCGCCATACACCCACAATCAATTGGCCAAGATGGAGCACAAATGCGCTACTCTCGCAGATTCAGCTACTGCCATGATGCAGCACGCCAACTGCTTGTCACGATATTGGGGCCTCGCCATGAGTACGGCGGTTTATTTGCAGAACATACTTCCCACGCCCGCCGCCTCCGGAGGTTGCGGTGGCGTCCCTTACACACTTCTCTATGGCTTCTATGTCGACATCTCTTACCGCAAGGTGTTCGACTGCTTTGCTTACTTACGCCCAAAAGACCGCTACGTGGAGAAACTATCCCCCAAGGCCCTTCACTATATGCTCATTGGGTATTGTGGCGACGGTCCAGGCTACTCGATCCATAACCTTCTTTATGGAGAACTCATCCGCATTATCCACATCACATTTGTTAAATCCCAACATACGCACGTTTTGCCACCCCGCCGGCACGTTGTAGCGCTTCTCAAGCCTCTCCACCATTTAGTTTCCCAACACATTACCTCGAAGGAACTGAAGGCCGTCCGTCTGGTCGTCCTCAGTGTCTTGCCATATCTCGTTGGCCGCAACATCTTCTTCCACGAGGACAACCATGCGGTATGCTACGTCTTGGCCGGCCTGACTTCCCGCTCCCCGGAAATGATGAACTAATTACGCCGACTATGGTACATGTTGGACATCAACAACATTCACATCAGACCCCGGTACATCACGTCTGCGGCGAACACGTGGGCAGACAAGCTCACCTGCCACCTAGACAGCGACGACTGGCATCTAGAACCCTCGGTGCTTCACTATATGGACACTCAGTTCGGGCCCCACACGATCGACCGCTTTGCGTCGGCACTCAACACGCTACTGCCCCGTTACAATGCAAAATGGCTAGACCCGTCTTACGAAGCGGTGGATTCTCTTCACCTCGCCGATACGCACTGGTGAGAAGAAAACAACTGGTGCAACCCCCCATGGCCACTACTACCCGACCTCGCCCAAAAGCTATAGCAGAGCGGCGCAGCAACCACAGTGGTCGCCCCCCGTTGGCAAGAAAAAGCGTGGCACCATGCACTAACCGAGCTGGCGTGCCACGAGACGGTCTTGCCGGCCCGCGCGCACTTGTTCCGTCCCGGGAGGCGGCACGGATGAGGTACAGTCGGTAAGCCTCATTGGCCCGTCACTGTCTTCCGTATTCCCTTCCGGCATGGTTGTACCTTCGCCGGGGCGCAGTAAGTGCTACCCTAGCCATGTTCAACACACGACGGATCATACCATCTATCTAGACTCACCCTACCCGAGCAGCTAAGATACGATACAATATCGAGGTGGCCGGTTGCAACAACCCTTGGGCCGCCTCGATGCTCCCCAACATGCAACACCTATTGGGAACATATAGCCTTGGAGCAAAAGCCCTCGAATTAGTGACCGCTACGTGGGCGAAAAGCACGTCCGATACGTACAACAGCGCGATCAAACCATGCTTCTAGTTCTGCGAGGAACAAGGCCTACCCCCGCTAGCTGCGACAACCGCTACAATGGCCCGCTTCATCGCATGGATCGGGGAACGTGGCACCATCAAGGCAACTAGTCTGCAACCTTACCTCTCAGCCGTGCACGGGTTCTTCAAAGACCACGGCGCCGATCCAGTCGCACAAGGCGATTTAGTAGCAAAAGTGCGACGGAGTCTCGCATCGTCCCTAGTATCCCTCCACCCCAGCCGCAAACGCCTTTACTTGCCAGCCCGGATTCTCGTCTCATCGCTATGCCTCGCCAAGGACATGCGCACGCAGCTGAAAGGCACTTAGACTCAAGCCTAGTCGGACATCATTCTACTATTTAGAGCGTGTCTGGCGACGGTTATCTTGTCCACAATTTTTTTCGCGGGGAGATGGAGTTGAGTGCCGGTCTGGATACCTTTCGTGTACTCCAATTGGTGGAATCCTCCTCTACCACGGAGCGAGAAAAGGTCAACGCGGTACTTCCACGGAGCGCAAACTCCTATGTGAACTACCGAACTCGGCCCACCCTGACATCGCGGAACTCCTAAGGTAACTTCGACGTTGCCCGTACCAAGTTCTCCGCCGGGAAGATTCCGGAGCGGCGGTGGGCCATTAGTCTACACAAACCTACGACAAACTAGACGGCGGACACCCTGACTATGGCTACAACGGGTACTTCGAACAACCTATGGATGGTTTCGGGTGGACTTCGCATTCCCTCTGAAAAGGTGCAGCTATTGTATCGTACAATATCGGTACCCCGATGATGAAGATCAAGTTCTTCGGCGGTTGGGCGCGAGAATCGGACGTACTCCTCGACTATATCGACCCAACAATACTCCCGAGCCCGGGTGCTTGGCAACTATTTGGTTGGATGACCCCTAGCGGAGCCCCACCCAATGTCACACGCCAGTTGGCGACAAATGGCATAAGTGAAATATATGATATATGCGCCTTGCTCCTTTTCGCATTACTCGAATGGGCCGACGCCCGGACGGGTAGGGCAGACCTTTCTTGGTCAGTGCCGGCAATGCATTCATGTTTGTTTGCATGTCAAAAAAAAATTACAAGAAAAAGCAGTGGAGGCCACCGAGCAAAAAGAAGAAAGAAGAAAGTTTGTTTGCATGTCATTGGAAGGTTTTAGTTGGTGAAACTCTAACACAAGCCTCGTGTGGGGTTAGCGCAGTACGGCACGGTTCTCGTACAATGGTACGTAATGCACTCACACGAGCGTCGCCTACCCGGGAGCATGATCGATGATGAGTTTGAGGTTTGATGTTTCGAACTTCTGCTCTCAGTCATGCTTGCAAAACGCCACCTGTAGAGGGTGCCGGTGCGGGTACCCTGCCAGTCCCATATCCCGGGGGCGCAAAAAAAAACAGCGAATATACACACCTCCACAAAAGTCCGGACATGCATTATGTTAAGCATAAGCTAGTCAAGAACACGCTCCCCTCTCACCACGTCAAGCACGACGATACCCGAGTACCACCCAATTGTAGGAGAGCCGAGAAGCAAGCAGTAAGCCGCCATCTAGGGTGGTTAGACCTCAGCTAAAAGCGGGTGTTGTCGGTGGAGTTTGTCGAATTAAGCCCATAAACTCCCGGGAAATTGTCTGAACTACACACGTCATTCTGAGCGCCACGCTTGGGCATTGCTCAACCGCTCATACCAAGCTGCATACTTCTCTGTGTTCCACATAACAGTATTTTGGGGGGCTTTTTGGAGGGGGTTTGGAGGCGTGGGTGCCGTGTTCAATGCGCGAGGTTTGGTTTGCGGGTGTGTGAATAGAGCACGGAAGTTCACGCCGCTGGCACGGGTGATTTTTTGGAAAGCAAGCGAGCAAAAACGCACATGACGCAGGTTTGGATAAACACTGCACGCTGTAAACATGCGAGGGCGATTGGCTAAGGGGAGGGGCGAGGTCCAACTTGGCCGTTAAGGACGCATCACGTTGACGGTGGTGTTTGGAATGATTGGGTATGTGCTTGTGCCAACCACACCCGCCCCACGCGTGGCACGCGTCGGGAATTAGGCTCGGAGGCCAATAGGAATGAAGAATTGGTAGACATATATCGACAAACCCCGCACAAATCGTCTCAGGAGGTGAGCCGACTTGGATGGGTGTTACTTGGCACTGCGGCTCAGCTGTGCCGGAATATATCGTAAATTCAAATAATTCATACCAAATCGATTTGTGGAAGTTTGAACTCCAGAATAGATGAGTTCTACGCGCATTGAAAAGACGCGTCCAACGGTACCTGTTACAAGAAGTTTTGACTATAGATGAGTAAGTTATGATCGCTTGAACATTGTGGCCGAAAGCGGCTTGCCCTTGGGTCGTGCGCATATCGGTGGTAAGTCTACATACGCGATTTCTTGCGTTTCCCCCACAGCGGCCTGCCCAACACCTCCTCCCTCCGTCGCCTATGCATTATATTTGCGCGACCATCGCATCAACGTTCATATTGCGGCGTTGTGCGCCGTTACGCTTTTCGTCTACCAAGCACGGCGACTGTTTGAAAGAGCGTGCCGCACGGGTGCGGGCGCGATAACCCCGAGTACACATGCCCGGCAGTGTTCGAACTCGCCCCTCGCAGTTGTCGGTGCATTCCATTTTGCGCGCAAAAGCATTGCCTGGGATTTCACGACATTTGTCAATAGAATCGACGCATGATTACATTTTCTACTTGCGAAGGTGCGAAATCTTGTCCGGACTTTTGTGGAGGAGTGTATAAATAATCATCGCGATCATCATCATCATATCTGCATCAGCAGTGGTTTACTTATTCGTCGTTTTGGTCTCCGCTGCTTTTTCTTGTAATCAATTTATTTATTCGACGTCCCAGCGATCGATTCAGGTGTTCCGGCGGAACAGGTGAGGGATGAACCAACTGCCGTCGCTGTAATCCTTAGTATTAGCAGGGGGACCCTTTCACCGCTGCATAAATCGCTCTACCCACATACAAGCCTACAGCGCTTCAGCGCCCACTCAGTAAGGAGTATCATCTAAACAACCATACTAGCCAAACGCCTCTTTAGTTCCCCAGCCTCAGCTTTCAAAGTATTAAAGGTCGCGTTAGAGTCCTGTTGCACTCGACGTCGTTAGGCGCAGTTTCTCCGCCCGGCCGGTACTGGTACTGGCTCTTCGGAAACGCGTCAGCTCCGCGTCATTAAGTCGACCCACAGCAGCAGGCCAGCAAAGTCAAGCATCTCCCCACTTTCGGGATTTCTTGACGTAAGCACTGTGCAAATCAGCCGAAGTTGATACTGCCAATCGCTGCGTGAGTTGTATTCTGATCTCGTGACTGGGGCGTTTGTGCTAGCCCTGAAGTTATGGAGTCGGTTTCGGCGTCTTTGCCCGCGGCGGTGGGTGTCGTGCGGCCTCTCGGAAGGCAACTTCGCGGTCGCACACAGCGCGTCGTGCTGCGTCCCCCTGTAGCCACGCACCGCGTCGCCACGCAGAACCTCCACCGCTTAAATGCCGTTGAGGCCGAACCGACGGTAAGGACCTACCCACACTTGGTTTTGTGGGCTGTGGTTGTAGCAGCGCTTTCTTTCTATCGGTGCTGATAGGTTTCTTGTTCACGGATGCAGGCTCGCGACCCGGATTTACCGGAACAGTTCGAAAAGCTCCGAGAGATGCACCAGTCTAAGGAATGGAGTCACGTAACGGACGCTGTGGAGGCGCACGAGGTACCCTACATGGTTCCCGAGATCAAGGACGCCAGCTACCTGTATCGTACCTACTACGAGCTGGACGAGGAGCCGCAGGACACGAGCGACTGGTGGTGGCGAAACGAGACGAACACCATCCCAAACATTATGGGCACCGTTCATTCTATTGAGTCGTTCACCGCTGTCGACGGTCCAGGAGTACGATACCTTGTGTTCCTTCAGGGCTGTGCGATGCGCTGCAAGTTCTGCTCCAACCCTGGTGAGTGCCGTGGCAGTTTTACAAGAAAATCGGCGGCTGCTTTCACGTGCGTCTGAACAGCTCCCTTATTTCTCAAGGGATGGAGGTAGAAAAAGATTCACTGAACTGTACGGGGTTGCTTTCAGACACTTGGGATTTCCAGGCGAAGAATGGGCAGTTCATGGAGAGCAGAGAGTTGGCGAAAAAGATCCGCAATGTATGCTGTCCCCTGCTGCTTTGATCACATGCTCACATGCAGTGCTTATCAATTCCAGACATGCAGTGCTGAATGTGAATCATAAACCCTGGTGCCGCAGGTGAAGAACTTTCTTCGTCCCAACAGGGGAGGCGTGACGTGCTCCGGTGGCGAGGCCATGCTGCAGCCCCACTTTGTGGCGGCCCTCTTTCAGGAGGTGCACGAGATGGGGCTCACGACGTGCATCGACACCAACGGCCAGGGCACCAAGGAGGGCAACTGGGACATTGTACTGCCCCACGCCGATATTGTCATGTTCTGCATCAAGCACATGGACCCAGTGAAGTACCACGCTCTGACAGGTACGCAGGACATTATCGCTATCGCTCCACGTCCTGCCCCGTCTCCATCTGAGTAAAAGTGTTCGTTTTTAGTAATTTGAAATTGAATTTCCTTCATTTTACTTCTGACGAGGGAATGAAACTAATAGCAGAAAGTCGGCCCCCACTGCCTCTGTAGGCCTGAAACTCGAAGTAGCGCTCAACTTTGCGAAGGAACTGAAGGAACGAAAAATTCCTTTCCAACTGCGCTATGTCCTGATCCCGGGGTACACTGATGCACCAGAGGACGTGGACGCACTGGTCAGTTGGGCAGCTGAGCAGCCAACGCTGCAGGTGGGCTCCCCAATTGGAACACTGCTATGTTTGTTCCCCGAGGCGGTTTACGCAAAAGAATTATTGTTTCATTTTTATTTTATTTTTAAAGCTTCTGAACCAATGCTGGTCATTGACGCAGTTCATCGAGCTGCTGCCCTACCACGAGCTCGGGCTGCAAAAGTGGAAGGAGCTGGGTTACAAGTACCCCCTGGAGGGCGTGAAGACACCTACCATAGAGCAGATCACCGAGTTTATCGACAAGTGCCGAGCCCAGGCCGTGCCGGTCAAGTGCCTCAATTTCTCCAACGACTCCTGATGATCTCACGCGTAGGCCATCGTGCTCAGGGCGTGTTTGGAGACAACTCAATAACATATGCGCGGCACTAGTTAGTGTCCACTGCCGGCTGACGACATTATGGGGCAGACTTGAAATGCGCAGCTGTGGGCTGCTGAACGGGGGAGTTCGGTGGTGTATTGGGTATGAGTTGCTGGCTTAAATGGCTGTAGTGTTTTCTAGAGCAGCCGCATCAACGATTGTGGTTGCTGAAGCTTGACGTAGCACAGCACGACAATGCATGGCTATGGAGAGGTGGCCGGCGACGGTGCGCGGGCAGAATAGCTGTCTAAGAAAAAGGATGAGTTATAGATTAGGAAGGAATGCTATTTCGGGTGTCTTTTGGCAGCACACTTTGTGTAGCCTAACGTGAAAAGAATACAAAATCATTTTTGAGTATTTTTTTACAAGCCGAAACAGATGCATTGCTGATGTATCTCCCTTCCCTTGCCAAATAGTACCGCACCTGTGATGCCTGCCCACTTTCCGTGTGTTACAAGAATAAGTGCACTTTGCGGCAGGAGTCATTTTCTCCGCCGCCTTTTATATGCCTTGATGCCTTGCTTCCCTTTGAAGGGTCCTTTGTCCCGCAACAACTTTCCTTGTTTTGTAATCCTGTAGCTAACAAACTACGTTTGATTCCTGTCTTATTTATGGCTTATTTATGGCTGCGTGGTTTCATATTATTTATTTTAATTGAAACTGATTACAAAAGTTCGACAACGCCATCGCTGCCTGTGCCGTATCTGCTTTGCGTCGGTGATCGAGGCAGTTGCATTACGGGTGTGCCTCTACCCGTAGCATCAATAGCGATAATACTTTAGGTACCAGGTACAGGTACTGAAACAGGCACAACAATGGCGCTCATTCGTGCTGGTGATTTCAGCAGCACACCGGGCCGGGCGTGCTATATCTGCCTCTCACGACATATGATCCTTATACCTGTGGTGAGGCTCGTCGCCCTACTTCCGCCATATATATTTCCAGCAGCTATCTATATGGGTATAATACCTAAAGTTGTACAGTTCCGCGCTCGTTTATTTGAAATCCATCAGCCGTCGTCGTTTATTTTATTTTGCTTTCAGCGACTGCCAGTAGTACCCGTACCTGCATCGTGCCCGTCGCTATCCTATTTAATCATCCTTACTATAGTATATTAATAAAGGGTGTCGCGATACGGTAGTTTATGCGATAATGGTCATTTTGCATGGTGGCTTATGCTACTTGTAAGAAAATTTTCACAATGGGTACGCCCGCACGAATCCGTATTATTTGTCTCTTTTCGATCTGTCTTCTACAGCTAATTTAGTTGTTTCCGATTTCCTGTACTACATTCTCCGTGGGAATGCCATTTATTGCTGTCGTTCTGCATGAATGTATTTACGACGCCGTCTTCCGCGTCGCGGTCTGTCGCATCTTCGGTCTATCATCATCCCGCATCCTCTCCACTCTTCGCTCCCCCACTTCTCGCCATCTCTCGGTTCATGCCATGCGGGGTGCATTCGAGTCGGTGGGTGTTGACATGTCAGATACTCGAATGACACATGGGTCACTCCATTTTTTTACCATTTGGCTCGATGCGGCGAAGATACCCCGGCCCATACCGCTCACTCTTGGTTAGTGATTGTATCGCTACTATATGCATTCCGTTCACTCCAAGGAAGTGTTGAGTGTACACCCGCACATGTAAAGCCATTGTAATTAGCGCAACTCCCATCACACCACTAACTTGCTTACATGTGAGATTAACTAAGCGACACGAGGCGCTTGATCACGCCCGTCCAAGGCGATAGTCAGCACGCCACATGGGACGAGCTTCCGAGGGTCGCGTGACGCTTCAAGATTAAGGCGAAATAGATTGGGCTACTTAAGCCAACGCAATGAAGGGGGAGACAATTCCCTTTTTATTTTATTTTTTAATTAAATTAATCTACATTGCAAACGATTACGCTCTCGCACGTACTCTCTCCATTAGTTATAACTCTTTAAGTAATTGTTACGCATTAAGTTCTCTAAGCAAAGGCTATACCAAGTCTATAGCGTTTTGGATCTACACGCAGACACTTGCGAGACTTTCGAAGATTGCTCGTGTTGAACGTGGTATGCACGGTTCGATAAGGAAGATATTGTAACTTGCGGTGTGCTGGTTACATGTACGCTAAACAACCAGCCATGGGTGACGGCTGGTGTCGAGACAAGAGAAGTGACTTAAGCTTTTACCTGTCTATACGCTAGTTCGTGATATCGTGCTCAGGCACTCTAGATGATGTCAAGTACATGAGGACTTCTATCAGAGCATACATTAGCTCTTTGTAACTAATCTACATAAGGAATTACTTACAACACTCCCCCTCAAGATAGCTAAGGTGTGTCTTGTAATCAAATGTAAGTGATTACAGAATTCCCTTTACGAAGTGTATCGCTACATGGGTCCGGATGTCCCAAGAATGGCGCTCCTATGTTTCACGAGTGCATGTCCAGGCAGTGGCTTGGTCAACATGTCGGCGACCATGTCACCGGTGGGTAGGTACCGTAGTTTGATAGTCCCCAGCTGCACGTGGTCCTTCACGAAGTGCTACTTCATGTCGATGTGCTTGGTCTTCTCGCTCACCAATGCATTCTGCGAATAGGCGATGCAGCTCTGGTTTTCTTCCCAGATGGTGGTCGTCCCGCTGACAGGTCGACTGTAGATTTCCGAGAGCATATGTCGGATATGGATGGCCTCCTTAGTTGCGTCCGCTGCTGAGTAGTACTCTGCCTCGCATGTGGACTGTGCGACGCAGGACTGTTTCCGCGACTTGTAGCTGACTGCACCTCTGCCCAGTGTAAACATAAACCCCGATCGTGAACGGCGTGTCTCACTGTCATTGCCCCAATCTGCATCAGCAAAGCCTGTCAGTTGGAGAGTGTTGTCCTCACCCCCCCCCCCAACGTCAGGCTCATGTTGGGAGACCCCTTGAGGTAGCGCGGCACCTGCTTTAGGGCTTGCATGTGTGCCACCGTGGGGTTCGCCTGCGCAGAGCCCAGGATGCTAAGCGCGGTCGAAATGTCCGGTCTAGTGCAGACTGCGGCGTATTGCAAACTGCCGAGCAGGCTCGGGTATATGTCCCGGTCCGTTCCCGTGAGGGGCACATGCGTCTGCTTGGAGATGGCAGCTAGAAAGCCGGGGTCCATTGGGAGACACGAGGGTTTGCAATCCACCATGTCATGCTTGTCGAGCAGCTCACGCACGTATTTGCCCTGGTCGAGGCTGATGGTGCGCGTTGTTCTGTCCCTGGTGATGTGCATGCCGATGATGTCGGACAGGTCGCCCTGATCCTTGATGTCAAACCTGGAGCGCACCAATGCGGTGAAGGCCACCCGCCATGCTGTGTTGTTGCACGCCACTGGAATGTCATCCACGTAGAGAGCAATCATGGCGAAGACGCCGTCTGCCTCAAAGATGTAGATGCACGGCTCTGACATGAGCTGGCGCCAGCCCTGAGAGACCATCCAGTCTCGAAGCAACTCATTAAACTCCCGGGGTGACTGCTTCAGGCCGTACATGCACCGCCGCAGGTGACAGACGTTGGTGGTCCCGTCATCGCACCCAAGTGGTTGTCTGATGTAGACATCCTCTTTAATGGGCGCGTACAGGAACGCAGTGTCGATGTCGAGACCGCCCAATTCGAGATCACGAGCCGCGGCTATACTGAAGAAGACGCGGAGGCTGGCAAGTCGGATAACCGGCGAGAATGTCTCGGTGTAGTCGATCCCTTCGCGCTGGCTACAGCCCTTGGCAACGAACCGTGCCTTGTACCGAGAGACGGCCCCAGAGGCGTTTGTCTTAGCCTTGTAAACCCACATGCTGTTGACCACGCGGCGTCCCGCAGGCAGGGGAACTAGATCCCAGGTCTGGTTTGACGTGAGAGAGTCGAATTCCAATTGCATGGCTGTCTTCCACTCCGCCGACTGTGGGCTGACCAAAGCGGCTTTATAGGATGTCGGTTCGACACAAACACGAGCTGACACGAGGGCTACGTCACCGACTGGTCCTTCAGAGCACCTCTGGCGCGGGTGAGCCACCATCATGGAGAGATCAGGGAGGGGGAAGATGTCGTCCATGTGGTCAGACAGGTCTGTTTCACACGAGTCTGTGACACAGACGCGCGGCACGGTCGACACGTGGGCAACATAGTCCTCGAAATGAACGGGTGGGCCGCGAATGCGAGCGGGTCTGTCGACCTCAACCACAGTCACATCGTCCTCGGCGTCCACGTTCAGATCAGTGCGTGGGTGACTGGCAGGGACGGCAGGGATTGCCTCTGCGTCGGCACACACATCGATCGACGAGGCGACAGGGTGGGATGACCCGAAACCGGGTACAATCTCTTCAAACTTGACATGAACAGACGTTGTGATGCGCGTGGTCGCAGGGTTGTAGATACGATACCCCGGTGAGTTGTGAGAGTACCCCACCATCACACCTCTGAACGCTTTCAAGCCGAGTTTCCGCCTGAGGTTATCATGCACCTTAGCAAATGCCGCACACCCAAACACTCGAAATACCGACGCGTCCGGAACTGCGCCCGTAAGAAGGGTGACACGGACCCCTCCAGATGGACCAACAGCGCGACTGTAAGTACGGTTACGGAGGTGGACTGCAGTGCTGATCGCGCATGACCACATGCTATTAGGCACAGACATCGCGTGAAGCATTGAGGACGCGCAGTCACGCAGAGTGCGCCACGGGCGTTCTGCCTTCCCCAACATGTGATGCGCGTAAGGCGCGGAGAACTGAGTGCTGAACCCCAATCTCGTGCACATGAGCTGTGTGTTCGCTGCCTCGAACACCGAGTCTGAGTCAAATTTCAGGAACGGTGCGAACGCATGGAGGTGAGAGTGAAATCGTGCATGGGTGTGCCGCGCGTCCAAGAGAATGGTCTCCAGTTTAGCGCATGTTTCATCTTTAGACTTAAGAAACCTCACCCACATGAAGTTCGTGTGATGGTCTATGACCAGCAGACAATACCTCAGACCGTAAGGGGAGGGAACACTGACATGACCCCACAAGTCACACGACATGTGCTGAAGTGGGGCTGCTGGTTTCTGAGATGCTTTGCGATTTTGAGGCGCAGACGCGGCTTTATTCAAATTGCAAGACTCACAGGAGAGATCATTTACAAAACTAGGCATAACAGGTACAAACACCGTATTATGAGAATGCTGAGCCTGAAGGCTCTGCATGTTCAGGTGGCCCATCCGACTATGCCACAAAGCAGCGTCACACTCAGCAGCAAGCGCGACAGGTTTCTGTCTAAGACTGTCTACGTGGTGCGAGGACAGCCCCGCACAGTCGTGCGACCTCGGGAGGAGGTACGACCCGTTCCCCGACGGGATTAGCATCCCCATTCCTGTGGTGACAAGCAACATGCCGGAGTCGGTGTTGGTGGGGAAAGAAAACTCACACCCCGAGTGTTTCTGCATCCAGCTGACGCTCGGTAGACGACTGATACGTTGCGCAGACCGAGAGGACAGATCAGGGGTATAGAGAGCATGAACGCGCCGAAAAACCGTCCGACCGGAAATCAGGCAAATGGGAATGCGGATAGTTCCACTGCCATGTACTATGGCACCGACGCCACCGACAGTGTTGCGGCGGGAAGATGAATGAAATTCCGAAAAATCCGATCGAAATGACGTTAAGTTAACAGAGCACGCAGAGTCAACTACCCAGTAATCAGACATGTCTGCAACATGAGTTGTAGCGGACGCGAAAGCAACAGAGGCAAAGGATGTACCGACCTCTGTGTCGTCATATTCGTCCTGCATGTCGTACTCCATTGCGTCCTCAGCAGCAGCATCTCCCTCAGACGCCACGTCTGCAGGAAAGTCGATGAGGTGAGCAGTGGGAGGTGGCTGGCCGGCGTACTTCTCCGCAATCTGTTTACGCTTGGCAAGTGTCCAACGGAGGACATCAGCATCTGGAGCCTTACAGGTGGACGAGACATGGTTAGGGTCTCCGCAGGCCCCACACTTCATCGCGAACTTGGACTTCTTCTTGTCCGCGGTCCATCCGCCAATGCCACGGCCACCCTGCCGTTTTCGGTCCGCAAGGAAGGCATTGACTGCAGTCCCTGAATCAGCAGTGTCTGCTTTTGTGGAGACATCGGCGTCCAGATTCTGCGCCTGGTGTATGATGCTCCCCATCACTCTGTCGGTCGACAGAATGAAATCGGTGTCAAAAACATTAATGACACACTGCTTGGCCTGGCCATATTGCCCAACGTTGGAGAGGCCGCGAATCATGATTAAGGCGAGCACGTGGGGGTGAATGGCAGCAGAACCATCCTTCAGCTGGAGAAACTCGTTCAGTTGATCGAAGTGCTGCTTCACAGCGTGGACGTACGCAGAGACAGACTGACATGAAGCCTGACGAACCATCATGCGGTCCAAGAGCGACAGCGTGCGTGAGATGGATTGCGCGTCCAGTCTCTGGCACAGCATTTCCCAGGCGGCTATCCCGCAGTCGGGTCGTCCAGCGGGAACCCCCGCAATGGCTTGTGCACCCGGTTTGTTTTGTCGGCAGCACTGAACAAGCATAGCGTGTGCGAACCGCTGAGCGACTGGATTCAGGGGGACGCCAGAGGAGGACAGAGCCAGCTGAGGGATCAGTGCAGCCCCCTTAATATAAAGGAACGACAGAAAGTCGCGCTTCCAAGTTTTGAGCTCCCCCGTCCTTGGCAAAAGCGGAGCGTCCATGCGAAAAGACCGGGAAAAAGAGTCACCGTCGAAGTTGGTGGCCCAGTCTGCTGTCATTGCAACGAATTCCGGGTCGATCGTGGGCCTACGACTGGCGCTGCCGTGTGGTGACTGCTCATATGTTGGAGCAGGCACGAAGTCGCTAGCAAACCTGTACAGGTTGTCCACAGGTGGGTTCGCCCCCGCGTCGATAGCAACCGGGTGATCGCGCATCGCATCCCGACGAAGAAGCTCCGACTGCGTCCCGGCCTGGTCGTCCATTCGAGCGGGTAGCAATTGCAGTTGCTCCATCAGTAATCGAATGTTGTCGCTGGCTGAGTCAGCCGACGGAGTGTCGCACTGACTGGAGTTGGCAGCCGAGTCGGCGGCCGAGGCGGTAGGCGCCGGTTTTGATTTTGGCGCCATTCCAAGAAAAAACAAGTACCCAACCAGACAGTGGAAAAATCCACTAGCGGTAACGGTGCCTAACGGTGGTATACAAAGAGACGGCCTCATGCCCACCGACCCCTCGGCATGATGCCCCGGGGTGTCTCAATGCACCTTTTCCGTATCCTCCACCCAGTGTGGGGCACCGCGACAGCCGAGGCAATAACTATATACGTATACGTCCGCTGCTCTAAGTTACGGCTGATGATGTCGTGCACCCGGTGTATGGGTGTTCACCCTCACAATGCCCCCCCCTTCCCCACTCCATCTTGGACATGTATGCACCATGTCCACACAAGCGAGTGCGCTTGTGTGGTTGGCTAGGTCGTCGAGGCGTAGAGTAGAATATAGTCGTGGTAGGCTAGAGTAGGGTCGATGGTAGCGGGACTCTTCCGGAGAACAGAAAAAATGGAGATAAAAGTAAACTGAGAGTAAGGTGTAAAGTATTATTAATTTTGAAAAAGTGTTTGGCGTTGCCTTCGGGCGAGTTTCCAAGTTGCACGCCGGACGACACTGTTGTCTCGCGTATCCTTCAGGTGGAGGGCTCCATAATCTGTTGAACGTGGTATGCACGGTTCAATAAGGAAGATATTGTAACTTGCGGTGTGCTTGTTACAGGTACGCTAAACAACCAGCCTTGGGTGACGGCTGGTGTCGAGACAAGAGAAGTGACTTAAGCTATTGTTGTTAGCTGTCTATGCGCTAGTTCGTGATATCGTGCTCATGCACTCTAGATGATGTCATGTACATGAGGACTTCTATCAGAGCATACACTAGCTCTTTGTAACTAATCTACATAAGGAATTACTTACAATAGCTCGACCTTACGTTGACAATGGCTTCTTTTGGACCCGGGAGCTACGTCGTGATTTTGGTTTCTTTTGGGAGTGCTTCGGCGGGCGACATACAATTCGTCATGCAACGTGAAGCTCAATCCGGTAAGGTGTGGTTTCCGGCCGGTGGACTTTTACCTAATGAAACACATGTATCATCAATTGCGCGGGTGTTGTTATGTGAAACCGGATTGCCATTCTCGAGCGGCGATTTAGCTTTGATACGTGACGAAGTTATTTCGATTACGCTTTCGGACGGGACAAAGCAGCACGTTTAAGGTTTTGCGGCGCATGCTCCGTCGAACTTCATTACTTCTCATTTGAGTACCGCTGCTGAAGTCGAGGCATCAATTGACAATGTGGCGACCCAGTTGGAATGTAGTTACGTCGTTTTTGCTACTATTACGATCGATGGCCAGATTCTTACGCCGAATCAGGATGGTGACGTCAAGTACAATAAGCGTCGCATGAGTTACTGCAATTCACATTTGTCTTCTTGGCAATCTTTTGCGACGCAGTTCGGGAGAAGCATTTCTTCCCGATTCACGGCGATGACTTACCTAAGAACTTCCTCTTTTTGCCTCGTTTTAATGTTGGTGACTCTGGTTTAGTTGGAAGCAATGTATGGGTTTCCTTAACCAATTGGTTGGCAAAGAACCCTCTGATTTATGTATGCGAGTTCCACCACATGCTAAGAACTTCGATGGACATAATATTTCCTAGACTGAGAGTCAACGCAAAGTAGGAGTCTAAGCACTTCGTCAACATGGGACTAACCGAAGGGACTCGGATAGGTTGGAGTTTCAGCCGCAACGTATTTTGATGTTGGGACTCGACCCCCATACCTACAACGGGGTCATTTGGGTTACGTCACAATTTGGTGGTCCTGCGATAAGTTGGTAGTTAAATGCCAAGACCAAAGGTCATGCCCTGCGAACTTTTGTAGAGTTTATTATAAAGGCACTAAAGACGACGACTCTTATCCCGAACATATAGGACAACGCCATTAACTCTTTGATGGCACTCAATCAAGCTAACAAGACCTTCAATGAGTAGACCCGGCTGCTCAACGACTTCGAGAGGCGTTCGGAAGCTAACCCAACCTCTCCATTGGTAGTAGCGATACCGTCTACAACATACACGTAACCAATTATTTCATTTTTTATCTATACGTAATTTTTTTGGATACAGTATGAAATATAAAATGTCGCTAGTCTTCACGAAGCGCGGCATGCTCCAGCCGGTGCGAGGTAGATGATCAACTAAGCCGGTTAGCTGGTGTTGGTCGAGTCGGACCTACTTGACCTCTGCTCCTATGCGACTCCGGTCGTGCCGGAACTGGGGGGGGAAGGCACGTAAAAACCCCCTCGCTCAGGTCGTCGACGGTCCCGACTCGATCCTTGCACATCCCCGTCCGAGATATTAGTCGCTCCTCCCGGCGCAACTCGCCACCTAGCTTAGCCTTCTCTCCTCGTGCGGGGGCTGGGAAGAGAAAATAGCTAGGCCACAGACGGTGTCCGGCTCGCTCTCCTGCCCCCAAGCCAGATTTTGCCCTGTCCCATGTCCATTCGTCGTCTGTTTCCACCACCTATTTGATCGCAATGTGCCGTCCGTACCCTCCCCCGGTGGTTTACGTTGTTAGGGGGCCGCCTTTACGAGCGGTGTGCCGTTATGATAACCCTAGGCACATTGCTTGAGTCAGCCTGTCGACAACCGGGTACCGACTAGGGGAGGGCTTGGTATAGCACAGGGATCGAGTCGCCGTTCCTCATAAGATGATGGGTACGGGTATATGTCCCCAAAAACCCCCCGTACCGGGTTTTGCCGGCGGCGGGTAATCCTAAGGACCGCCGCCGCCAGACCGTGCCACTCCTCCGGCTGCGACCCACCTCAGTCTTGCGTAGCTTCGGGCCTCGCCCCCAGGGGAGACTTAAAGCTCACATGGCTGGCGACAGCGAGCGAGCGCCGTGCCCTAGCGCTGCTTCCCAGCTGTCCGCCGCTAGCTCCAACACCCTCGTCCCACCGCTGATCCGTCCATACCCTTCTTCGCCAAAAAACATTCCGCAGACCTCATTCCCGTCAGGACGGGAGAGTATTTGTGAGTATTTAGTCGCTGAAAAAACATATCGGACTGGCCGAGCGGGAGATCCCTGTGTTGGTGTACGGATATTATGTTTTTTTTAAACCCTCCGTACATGGCTTCCCGATAGCAGTTGATCCCGCGGATCGCAACTGTCGGTACCTCGTTCAGCCCCCTACCGTGCCAAGCCTAGCACGGCTACGGGGTTACCAGCGCCCACCGCGCGGAGGTAGAGGTAGGTGCCGACGGGCTCTGTACCGAATCAAACAGTTTATCGGCATGTCCGATCTAGACATGTACTAATCATATCTAGAATAGCTTACATTAGCTATCTGCAACTAATAACTAGAAGGTATTACTTACAACACTCCCCCTCAAGGTAGCTACGGGATGAAGCGTTGCATTGGGTCTTCTCCTCCAAGGATTGCACTTCGATGTCTTGTCATTGCGGGTCATGGTAGAGGCTTGGTGAACATGTCGGCCACCATTTGGTCATTGGGGAGGTATCTCAACTTAATGGTTCCGTGCTCCACGTGGTCCTTGAGGAAGTGCCACTTCAAGTCGATGTGTTTAGTCTTCTCGTTGACCAAGGCATTTTGGGAGTACGCGATGGCGCTTTGGTTGTCCTCCGAGATGGTGGTGGTTTCGGTGATGGGGGCGTCGAAGATCTCCCCCATAAGTTGGAGGAGGTGGAGTCCCTCCTTGGTGGCGTCAGCCGTAGAGTAGTACTCGGCTTCACAAGTGGATTGGGCCACACAAGTCTGTTGTTTGGACTTGTAGTTGATGGGCCCGCGTCCGATAGTGAAGGGATAGCCCGAACGGGACTTGTAGGTGTTACTATCGTTTGCCCACTCAACGTCGGCAAAGCCTGTAAGTTGGAGACTGTGGTCCGTGCCCCCCCCAACGTCATGCGCATGTCGATGGTGACATGGAGGTATCGAAGCATCTTTTTCAGAGTTTGCATGTAGGCGTCCGTGGGGGATGCTTGGGCGGAGCCGAGGATGCTCAACGCCGTGGAAACATCGGGACGCGTGCAACCGGCCGCGTACTGGAGACTACCTAGTAGACTTAGGTAGACGTCCTTGGCCACGCCGGTAAGGGGGGGGCGAAGTCATGTGCGCGAGTCCGGCGAGGAAGCCGGGGTCCATAGGAAGGGATGAAGGCTTAGAGTCGATCATGCCGTACTTTGCGAGGATGTCGCGCAAGTATTTGGACGAGTCCAGCAAGATGGTGCGGGCCGAGCGATCGTGGGTGATGTGCATGCCCATGAGTTGGGAGAGGTCGCCCCGGTCCTTAATTTTGAACCGTGCACCAAGTTGAGCCTTGAACGATGTAAGCCATGTGGCATCGTTGAAGGCTGCGGGAATGTCATCCACGTACAGTGCGATCATGGCGAAAACGTGACCGGCGCGGAAAATGTAGATGCATGGGTCGGATACGCATTGTTCCCACCCATGTTCGACAAGCCAGGCACGCATGAGCATGTTGAATTCGCGAGGGGGCTGTTTGAGTCCGTAGAGGCAGCGCTTGAGATGAAACACTTTAGACGTGCCATCAACGAAGCCGAGGGGCTGGCGGATGTACACGTCCTCCTTGATTGGGGCGTAGAGGAACGCAGTGTCGATGTTAAGCTGACACAATTCAAGGTCCGGGGCGGCCGCGATGGCAAGGAAGAGACGAAGGCTGGCCATGCGGATGACATGGGAGAACATTTCCGTGTGGTCGAGGCCAACGCGTTGGATGCACCCTTTGGCGATGAATCGCGCTTTGAAGCGGGAGGCATCGCCAGCGGTGTCGGACTTGACCTTGTAAATCCACATGTTGTTAACGACTACGCGATCAAGGGGAAGGTCGATGAGTTTCCACGTGCCGTTGCCTATGAGGGAGGAGTGCTTTTGCTTCATAGCGGCTTGCCACTGGGGGGGCTGGGCGTTGTCCAAAGCTGCCCGGTACGATTTTGGTTCCACACACTCTTGGGCGGACAGGAGAGCGACGGCATTAGGTGATGTGCCGGCAGGGGTGTGGGGAGGGCCCATGATATGGTCAGGCACGTGGGGTTGATCGAAGATCTTCTCTTTGGCTGTGCCTTGGTCAGGGTCACAACACGTTGTGACACGTGTCGGCGGGTATTCAGACATGTGGGCCACAAGGTCCCCATAGCGGAGGGGTTGCGACCGGAGTCGAGCATGACGGGGGGGTGTAAGAGGGGTTGAGGGTCGGACAATGGGGTGTCGATAGGGTTGGATAGTGGGGAGGTGTCCAAAGGAGAATCATCATCCGAGGGGTCTGTGACGACCGAGTCAATGGGGAGGCGCGTGCCGAAGCCCGGGGTGTTTTCCTAGAATACGACATGGACGGAAGTGGTGATGCGGCGAGTCTCGGGGCTGTAGACGCGGTACCCGTCAGTCGGATAGCCGACAATGACGCCGCGAAACGCTTTGTCGCCGAGTTTCTGACGCAACTTGTCGGGCACTTTGGCGAAGACAGCACACCCGAAGACGCGGAACTTGGACGCGTCATGCGCCGATGACGTAAGGAGAGTGAGGGGAATGCCACCGGTGAGACCGACTAAGCGGTTGCGGTTGCGAAGGTACACAACAGTGCTGACAACGCACGATGACCACATGGAATTGGGGACGGCCATGTTGTGGAGCATCGCAGAAGCATTGTCCCGGAGGGTGCGCCAAGGTCGCTCACCTTTGCCGAGCATGTGATGGGCATAGGGGGCAGAAAATTGCACACCGATGCCCATGCGAGCGCACATCTGGCGTGTGACTTCAGCCTCAAAGACAAAGTATGTGTCGAACTTCAGGACCGGTGCGAACGCGCCTGAATGGGAGTGATGGCGTGAATGCAAGTGTTTGATGTCCAACATGATGGTTTCTAGCTTAGAGTAGGCGTCATCTTTAGTCTTAAGGAAGCGCACCCACATGTTATGTGTGTGGTGGTCGATGACGAGCAGGCAATAGCGGAGGCCATGTGGGGAGGGGACATTAACAGGACCCCAAAGGTTAAAGGACATGTTGAGAAGGGGACGGGATGATTTCGCGCAAGCAATAGTGTTGTGTGGTGCAGCAATGGCCTTGTGCAGCAAACATGAATCGCAAGAAAATTTTCTATAGAGTTGGCTAATGCTGGGCTGGTTGGGACACCGTGGGTGTGCTGGGCGTGCAAGCTTTGCATATTTAGGTGTCCAAACCGGCGGTGCCACCGTACCGGGTCGCACTCGGCAGTTACGGCCACACGGGAACCGTGGCCGCGCGCATTATCATGTGAGGTGCTTGGGGGTAGCTCTGGGTGGTGGGATAGGAGGTAGAGACCGTTGCCATACGGCTCTAACACACCCATTCTTGTTGGCACCACGAGAAGGCAAGTGCCACATTCAGTAGGGAAAAGAAATTCACAACTACTGCGGAATTGCATCCAGCTGACACTAAGGAGTCTCCCGATGCGCTGAGTAGAGCGAGATGACATGCCGGAAGTGTACAATGCATGCACCGTGCGGTGAATGATCTGGCCAGATGCCAGCCGAACAGAGATCCGCACTAAGCCACTGCCCTTAATGTCGACGCCGACCCCACCCACGCGAGAGGGAGCCGAGGGGGGGTGAACGTAGCGAAACCACCTCGAAACGAGGTCAAGTTGATAGAGCAGGCTGAAACGACTACCCAGAACTGTGAGAGGTCACGACCCGGTGTGAGGGAAGATGAGAATGCGATAGAGCTTATGGTGGCACTCACCTCGGTGTCATCGTATTCATCCGTGTAGTCCTCGAGGGCATGCCGTCAATGTCGTCAGCGGTGACGTCGCTCAACATGGCTGCGTGTGCAGAGGCATGGCCACTAGGGGTGCCGTACTTCTAGATGATCATCTTCCGTTTGGCAAGGGTCCACCTCAGGAGGGCGTCATCTGGGGCATTGCAAGAGGATAATATGTAGTCTAGGCTGCCACATGCGCTGCACTTGTTGCGGAGACCACGACCACCACGAGGGCCACATGGGTTGTGTCCTCGACCGCTGTGTGAACCGCGACCAGCAGCGACAAACGCAGAGATGGGGGGGTAATGTGTCGGGGGATGGCGCGCCCGGAGCACTGGCTTCCTCGTCCATGTTATGTGCTAGGTAGATGATGATGGCCATCACCTCAACAGCAGACAACAAGTAGCCGGTGTCGAAGGCGTTAATGACACATTGTTTGGCCTGGCCGAAAGGGCCGGTGCTGAATATGCCACGCAACATGAGGAGCCCGAGATTGTGGGGGTGGATGGCCGCGGAACCATCAATCGGCTGACATGTCTCGTTTGCAGTCATCGAACGCATGTCTCATGAAGTGGACATAGTCGGTAAGGGAATGACCATGGCGCTGCGTGAGCATGAGGTTGTCCAGCAAGTAGAGAGAGCGAGCGAAGGACCGGCAGTCTAGGCGTTCACCCATGACATCCCAGGCTGCAATGGCGCAGTCGGGACGTGCATGTGAGACACACTTCATTGCATGGTCAGCGCGCTTATTGTCGCTGGCTGCATGGAGCAGCAGTGTGTAGGCGTAGTGTTGTGCCTGCTCATCCACCCATACGCCCGACTCGCGGATGGCTAGCTGGGGGATGAGGTACGCTGCCTTGAGGGAGAGTAAGTTCTGCAAAAAGTTCCTCTTCCACTGCTTGAAGTCCGTGGAGGGCTCCATGGTGGCGACCGACATCTTCATGGACCGGTTGAGGGCGTCCCTATCAAGGCCGGTTGCTTCATGGGCAGCGCGGCCGATGACCACCGGGTCGATGGTGGGGCGACGGCCGCCACGGCTGGTGTAAGCACCACGCTCGGCAGGAGGGGGATGCCGGCCAGGAAAGGGAGGAGGCGGGCCACCAGGAAAGGGAGAGTGGACAAGCACTGCACTCGGCGGGCCGTACGGGTGCGGGTGGCCACGGGAGGTTGGGACGTGATGCGGCGTTGCCTCCGGGAAGAGAGGTCCGTGGGTTGGAGGGGCATATCCGGCAAGGGGGTATGGTGGAGGTTGTGGGAGCATGTCCACGGGCTGCTCGTGACGCGGGGGTTCGCGGTGTGCATCGTGACGGGGTTGCGCGATAGTGGGGTCGGCAACAGCAACTGTAACGGCAGCTGCAACGATGGCTATCTGCGCGTCCATGCGAGCGTTAATGAGCGCCATTTGCTCAAGGAACAGGGCGAGCGTATCATGAGCAAGAGCGAGGGAAGTCTGATGAGAGTAGGGGTCAAGGGAATCAGCATGCGTGGTAGGAGGAGAGTCGGCCGAACGAGTTTTTGGTGCCATCGCGGCTGACGAAAGAACGAGCATGACGAAACGGTAAGAACCGCTAGCCGGACTTGTGCCTAATAGCGGTTTAAGAGAGACGGCGTGATGCCCGCCGACCCCTCGGCATGTAGCCCCGGGGTGTCTCAAAGTACCTTTTCTGTATCCTCCACCAAGTGTGGGGCACAAGTCGAGGCCACGGCTTGGTCAGTTGGAGCGCTGCGCTGGCGGCTGAGTCGCTAAGTAAATATGTATATTTTAGTAAATTAGGGATATCGTGCACCTTGTGTATACGTATTCACCCGATAGTGCGCCCCTCCCCTTCTCCAACTCGGGTATGTGTGCACCATGTCCACACACGACGAGTGCGTAGCTGTGGGTGGCTGGCTGTCGTCCTCGAGCAATTGACTTAGGTGGGATGGAGGGAGGGTTTTGAAGCGCAGTTTATACTGGCAATACCGCCGACAACAAGGTAAAAGTACTACATTTCTATATAAATTTGCCTTCTGCGGGAGAGGTGGCGATCGCAGCTCGCCGAACCAGGTTGTCGCGCGTGCGTGACGTGAGGCGGGGGCCCATAACCTGTTAAACCGTGCACACACGATCAATATGGAAGGTAACTAGCGCACACGTAGTTACAGTCACAGTCACCCAAAAGGAACAGTCACATGGACAACCAGCCCGAGGCGTGGTGTCGGGACAACATAAGTTAAGAGAGTTGTAGCCTAGCGACAACTATGTACCGAATCAAACAGTTTATCGGTATGTCCGATCTAGACATGTACTAATCATGTCTAGAATAGCTTACAATAGCTATCTGCAACTAATAAAAGGAAGGTATTACTTACAACATACTCGGGATAGTCAGACCTCCGAAATACGGCAGCCCCAAGTAGGAGAAGAGCGTGCAACCTAGATACTCGCTAATAAGTCAATACCGACGCTAGCTGCCCTAGGTCCCCCGTGGCCTCCCAAGGATAGCATTATCGCTTCCGCAACCCAAGGAGAGAGCGTGCAACGTGGATACTCGCTTGAACAAGCACTACAGACACCAGCCGCCTATGGTCACATATGGCCATCCTAGGTTGGTTGTCTACACCAGCTTGCTCACAACTCACCGATGCTATCGACCGGATCTGGTTTCAAACCAAATTCAAACCGATTCGCGAAAATTCAGCCCGTGCGTACTTTAAATAGTAATGTTTTTGTTTTTTCCCGAGGCAACGCCGCTCCGCTCATCTGACTTAGCGAGGTTCTAATTTTGCCCACGGCGAAGGGGGGGGAGTCGGCACGATAGCGCCCGACAAATACTTTCGAGTGCCTACACACTTGTGGCAGCCGTGTTGGCTTTTCCCCTCCCTCGCCGGTCGCTCTCATGCGATAGCTAATTCGCCCGTGGACGGTTTTCCCCGCTACATGTCAGGATAGTGCATTACGCAGTGCATTTGGACCAGTTTCATGTCGGCAACTCGCCAATAGCATCCCGTTCCTGTGAGCACTTGTAGCGTCACCTACCCGGCTTGGAATACCGCTACCCAAACAACGCCTACGACCAAGAAGACTCCTTCCTCGAAGACAAGCAAGGGCGACGACAAGACCTAAACTACCTTGAGGGGGAGTGTTAGCACTAGCATTGCATTACCTAGTGCTTATGTACAAGGTAGCTAGTCCTTATCTTAGTACTTAGTGTTGTACGAATAGCGAAACTCTATTTCCCCGTTAGTGGCGGTCGGCCGGCCCTGCCGGTGCCTTTGCCGGCCGCCATCCCTCTCGTTTCACTCCCTTTCTCCCCATTGCTAGCCCCCTAGCGGGGCCGGCTAGACTACCCGTGTAACCATTGTACTGTGGCGGTTAGCCTCTGTAAGCTAAACGCTAGCACAAATCTGTTCTAGTCTGTCTAGTTCTGTTGTTGCAAGATGGCAAAATGATGTTGTCGAGAGGCAATGGTGAAAGATGTTTCACTGCTGTACTTAGGCAGTAGATGTTGTAAGTGAACAAAGGAATTGTTAAAAGGTTCTGTCACCTCCCTCTACTGCACTGAGCTTAAATAGGTTTATGCCCAGATTACTTACGCATGTAAGACTAGCTTACGTGTTAAGCGTTGGGGCTGTTCAACCGTCGTCATCTATCCTCGAGACGCGGCCTGCCTAGCATTGGGTTTCACGACGCGGCTCCTTCTGCATGGAAGAGCTCGTTCAGGCGCGTCATCTGGCTAGTTAGATTAATTATGCATATCTTTACGTACCGGGAGGTACTGGTCGTACTGTAGCATCAGCACCCTTAGAATATTGCAGTAGTGACGTACCCACGAGTATACGTCCATCCTGTGGAAAAGCACGAATTGGTATCCGTAACGAGTACCTGTACAATGTCATGCAATAATGTACTGTTGCATGACTGTACTCGTTACACTCGTACCCTCCCCCTCTTGACAGATCAATGAGGCCGCCGCGAGGCAGACCTCCGTGGTTCTTGGCTCCTTTACTGAAGCAATTACTGGGACTCGGGAATGCGCGCTGGGTGAGCGTGCATGAAGTCAATGTACGCCTGAGTCTTGGCGAACTTGCACCATTGGGGCGTCTCCAAGAATTCTTGTAACGTAATTGTTCGGTGTACCTCGTTCAACCGGTGCCAGACAGGTGGAATATCGTCATCACTGAAGTGCGTCATGAAGAGCAAGTATTTGCCTCGTCGTCTAGGTAGCGACTTGATGCACACAGCAGATATGTGCGATATGTCAAACTCCTCGTCGTCTCCTTCAGGTATAGTCATTGGGACAACTGGTCGTAGCGGAGCGGTAGAGCAGGGTCGCAAATTGTTAGCATGGAACACAGAATGTAAGCGTACTGTCGCTGGTAGTTTCAATCTGTAACTGTGTTTCCCAATCTGCTCCTCCACTGGAAAAGGGCCAAGCTGTCTGTCTCTGAATTTCCGGTTTGGTTGTCCTCGCAGAAAAAGGTTTATTGTGACGACTGACACCTTGTCTCCCTTAGCGAAGTGTGGTGCTGTAGACGGTTCTGTGCGTGCCTGCATCTCGTCCTTGTGAAGTTGTAACACTGAGCGTACCAGGGTGTGTACTTCCTGTAGTAATTTTAACCGTTCTGTTGCGTCTTGCGAAATTGGAATCGACGGTCGCATGCTGAACAGTAGGTCAGGGGGCTCCTCAGGAGAGAACCCAAAGTTAGCCTCGAACGGTGTGTGCTCACTTCCAAGTGCACGCGAAGCGTTGTACGCAAACTCCACTTGCGGTAGAAGTGTCGACCAATCAGAGCCATCATAGCAACAGAAGCAACGAAGAAGCTGCTGAAACGTGATGTTCACTCGCTCTGTCAACCCGTCTATTTCTGGGTGTCGGCTGGAAGACATGTTCAGACGCGTTCCAAGGCGTCTCCAAAGTGTCTGCCAGAAAGCGCTGACAAATTTCGGGTCGCGGTCGCTGATCAGAACACGGGGTAGTCCATGTAAGCGGTAGACTCCCTGTAAAAACAAAGTGGCAGTTTCTTCGGCAATAATCGACTCTGTACATGGCAGAAAATGGGCCATTCGAGTTAGATGGTCTACTACAATCAGCACACTGTTAAAGCCGTTGCTCTCAGGCAAGTGTGTCAGGTAGTCAAGACCAACTGTGTGCCACGGTCTGGGTGGAACAGGTAATGGGTAAAGAGTCGCAGCCATCTGCGGTCGAATCTTCGCTCGTCGACATACGACGCAGCGTTCACAGTAATCTTTCACGTCTTGGCGGATTCGTTTCCACCAAAATCTGTCGAGTGCTTTAGCAAGAGTGCTAGCAACTCCTCTGTGACCAACTGACGAATTTTCGTGCAGCTCTGTGATCAATCTCAGTCGGAGCTCAGAGTTCTGTGGAATACAGAGGCGATTGAGATGCCAAAAGTACCCGTCTCTGGCTTCTATCCGACTGTTTCTTGTCCACTCACCATCGTCCCCATAAAACGAATCTTGTGAGAACCCCTCGCGAATGAGATCAGCGAACTCAGGGCTCAGCTGCTGCGCGTTAACAATCAGTGAATTTAACTGTGCGTCTTCAAACAACAGCTGGGACTTCCGTCGTAATTCTCGATCTGACGGAACCACGCCATCCCAAAATAAGGGTATTGTGGCCTGAGGTACGAAGTCTGGACGCCGGCTTAACGGGTCAGCTTCGTTCAGAGCTCCCTTGCGATATGCAAGTGTCATCGAGCCCACAAACGGTTGCAAATCCCGCAGATATCTTGCTTGCCGCTTGTTCAGCCTGTTGTTCGGTTGCCTGAGCAGATGTCGCAGTGTGTCGTGGTCTGTTACGACAAGGAACTTAGAACAGCCTTCAAGATAACACCTCCAATGCTTGACAGCTTCGCATACGGCCAAAGCTTCTAAGTCGTACGCAAAGTAAGTGTTACCACGCTCAGCTGGATTCAGCTTACGCGCCCAGTAAGAGACTAGTTGAAGACCTCCTCCTTGGTCTTGCAACAGGACTGCTGCAATCCCCACTGTTGAAGCATATGTAGCCACGGTGAACGTCGCGTCCGAGCCGACCTCCGGAAGGATCAGGCATGGCGCGGAAATGAGCCGTAACTTGAGAGTCTCGAAGGCTTCCAAACAGGCAGGCGTCAGCGAAACCTTTTGTGGCTGGGACTTCCGCAGTAAGTCCGTCAATGGAGCCGTAAGGTCGCTAAAATGGTGTATAAATCTGGCATAGAAGTTGCAGAACTGTACGAAACTGCGAACCTCCTTCTGCGTCTTGGGCACTGGCCAGTCTGCAACGGCCTCGACTTTCTTTGTAGAAACCGAAATTTTACCGGCTGACACAGTGTAGCCCAGGTATTCCATCTGTTGTAATCCGAAGAAGCATTTCTTAAGGCGTAATTTCAGCCCTTCCTCCTTGAATCGCTGCGGCACTAGACGTAGGTGCTCCATGTGCTCCTCCAGTGTTCGACTGTAAATGCAGACGTCATCCAGGTAGACTGTCACGAACTTATGTAAAAAGTCACGAAGAATGTCGTTCATCATCCTCTGAAATGAAGCTGGTGCGTTGCACAGCCCAAACGGCATGTCGACCCATTCCATTAAGCCATCAAGGGTCTGAAAAGCCGTCTTGTGAACGTCCTGGTCACGCACTCGAACTTGCCAGAATCCTGAGGCGAGGTCGAGGTGTGTATAGAAATTCGCGTCTTTAAGTTCGTCCAGTGTATCGCCCACTCTTGGAAGTGGATAGGCGTCTTTACGCGTAACCTCGTTAAGGCCACGGTAGTCAATGCACAGACGTAGCGAGCCATCAGCTTTTCGCACAAAAAGAATTGGCGAGCCAAACTCACTGTAGCTGGGACGGACCAGACCAGCTTCCACTGCGTCCTTGAGCTATCGATTAAGCTCAGCGCGCTCTGCATGTGATAATTTGTTCAACCGTTGGCGTCGCATCGGTCCAGTTGTTTCAATGGGATGATCCCATTGTCGGTTTACATGTGGAGAGTCGACATGTTGCAGTAACTCCGGGAAGTCATCGAAGAGTAACGACCGGAAGTTGTCACGTTGTTCTGCAGTTAGCTCCTCTCCAGTGTAAAAGTCTGTCGGTTGTTTAGCGGCTGATGTAAGTTCAATGACGTAAAAATCAGCATGACGTCCCCTGCTGCGGCGCGTCTTGCGCATGAGCTTCTGAACTTTTGTAGACGACATGAGTAGACGCTCAGGGCGTCGTTCCTCGAGGGTAGTCTCCACAGCTGTGCCGTCCATTAGTGTAAAAATTCTGGTTGTACCAAACTGTAAAGAGGCCTGTTCGTCATCAAGCCATGGTAAACCAAGGATTAAATCAGCTGTGCGTAAATCACGTAAGACGTAAAAAGTCCGGTGAAATTCATGGCGAGCCAGCTCAAAAGTGACATCGCAGACTGTCGTAGAAGTCACTCGTTGTCCGTTAGCGAGTCGAACTGGAGTCTTACTTGCAGACTTCCGAGTCTGTAAAGCAAAGCGTCGTACAAAGTCCTCTGACACAAAATCAAGCGTCGCAGCGCAGTCCACTAGTCCAGAAATTTGGTGTCTGCCATCAGGAGTTTTCACACTCAACTCAGTTCGAATTAACGGGCGAGCTTCTGTGAGGTGAGTCAGTAGAGCTGTAGCTGGCGAAGAAAATTGTCGCAGCGTAGCGATGGACGGTTCTGTGTCGTCTGAAGGTACAGGTACCGAGTTGGGTTGATCAGGTGCTGTAGGTTCTGTTGAGTCGTTAAACGCACAATCTGCGTCGACTAACCACAGCTGTACATGCCAAGGAGCTGGAGCAACCACCTCATGTTGCGCTGGGTTCTCCAGTGACTGACGAGTAAAAAGCTGTGTTCTCGCTGGGAATTCTTGGTAGAGTTTCCAATGCTTAGTCACTTGAGTAAATTTTGCCCACTTCGGTAGTACAAATACAGCCATCGTAGATGTCGGAGATGTTCGACGACAATCCTCAAAATGCTGCGCAATCTGCTCAGCTAACTCCCAGGGTGGGTTAATGAACACCCGTTCTCCAGTCAAATCTCTGTATATAATCGAGTCACTCGGCGAACAGTGAGGTAGGTCACCGTGCGAGTTAAGACCTTCATCATCCGCACATCACTCCAATGTGAAGTTGAATCGTGCATGCAGAGGGTCAAAGACTGAGTCAACCAGTTTCCAATCAACTGAACGTCTGGTTACAGTTTTACGACTATGTCTCTGCTTAGTCTGACGTCGACGACCTGCCACTAGTGTTACATGTGTCGCGACTGTAGTCGATGGAGATGCCGAAGGTGTTTCGACGACCTCTGTCGCTAACAATGTCTCAGAATGAACAGTAGATGTAGCCGGCTGCTCCAGTTCATTTGTAGAACAGCCTTGCCACCATCATTGCTTCTTAGGTTCCATCGGTGCCTTGCCCTTGAACTCCGGGCATTGGAACAGTCGGTGTCCCTTCTTGTGGCACTTGAAGCAGAGTCCTTCGTCCATATGTCGTTGACGCTCCTCAGGTGTCATTGCCTTTGAGAGTGTGTTAAAATCTTCGCGGCCAGATGTTTGACCACGTTCGCCATTGTTGCCTCCACCACGTCCGCGTCCGCGTCCGCGTCCGCGACCACGGACACCCTTGTTACGCTTCCAGATGTTAGAGGCCTCGTCGAGAGGGTCCTCAAAATTACGCTTGCGTGAAGGCTGGGAAGATGGACCAGCAGTAGACTTCGTATTGCCGAGTTCCGGCGAATCTATAACGACGTCGTTCAGGAAATTTTGCAGCTCTACCAGTGTAATCTGGTACCCCTTTTGAGCTCGGTGTGACTTAGCCTGGTTCTTGAGCGAAGTGTTCGCTAGGCCATTAATGAAGCGTACACACTGTACACTAGCTGTCAAATGTTCTTGAGACCGACGTAAGTAGTCGTTGTACTGCTTAGTGTAGACCGCGTAACTCATCGTGCTGCTCTGCGTAAAGCTTAGCAAAGCGTTAATTGCGTCGTCCTTGATGTTCGGAAGAAACATTGACTTGCGTAACTCCGTAACAAGCTCGTCGTACGTAGCTGGAATTGGAGGCTGAGTTTTCCGGTTCAACCACCACCCATTCAGATGTCCAGCAAACTGTGAAGTAACCCAGATAACTGAGTCGTACGAGTCAGCCGTAATCCCAAGCATGAGAAAACGCTGAGGCTGTGCTTCGAGCCAATCCTCTAGTACATGAGGTACTTGACCGTTCTGATACGGTGAATTAATTGCTGCCTTACGCTGAGTCTCCGTGAGGGTCACAGGTAGTCCAGCCAAGTTGTGGGTAGGCATAGGCATTCCCACTCGTAAATCCGTAGGTCCTTCACCAGTCAGTCGATTGATGTGTCCACGAATCAGCAGCCAGACAGAACCAGAGTCGACCGTTGTAAACCGGGAGTACATGTGGAACTGCTTAGGGATAGACGTGTCATCGTGCAGGACTGGAACGTGTTGATTGATTGCCCGGAAAAAGGATTCCCACTGAGTCACGTAACCAAAGTGAAGTAATTCACTCTTGTGCTTCTCAGCACGAAGTAACCCCTTCTGTGCGGGCGTAAGTGTCAAACCGTCAATGTTGATGATTTCCGGGACGACGTAAGTGCCATCCGGGTTAGCTGTCGACTGTGCCAAAACAGCTTGTTCAACTTGAGCAGGTGTGCGTAAGTTGTTCGTAGCAAACATGACTGGAATAGATGCCGAGTACACGTAGACAAGCTGTCGTCCTTGAGGTAGCGTAATATTAACAGGTTCACCACTCAACAGCGTTAAATCATCCGGTGTCAAAACAAGACCGGTCTCCTCGTGTAACTCGCGAACAACAGCGTCGACATGCTCTTCGTTAGGTAAGACAGAGCCAGCTGGGAACCAAGTTTTACCAGAACGAGGCTCACGCTGAAACACCAACTTCAAGTCCGACGGTTTAGTTCCTCCAACGTGAATTACCAACACCACGTAATGTCCGGGACCTAGAGAAGCCATCTCAACTCAGTCAAGCAACGTCGAGCGATTCAACGAACAACGAAAGCGTGCGTCGACCAAAGTGCTCCGAAACCATTGTGGCGGTTAGCCTCTGTAAGCTAAACGCTAGCACAAATCTGTTCTAGTCTGTCTAGTTCTGTTGTTGCAAGATGGCAAAATGATGTTGTCGAGAGGCAATGGTGAAAGATGTTTCAGTGCTGTACTTAGGCAGTAGATGTTGTAAGTGAACAAAGGAATTGTTTAAAGGTTCTGTCACCTCCCTCTACATCACTGAGCTTAAATAGGTTTCTGCCCATATTACTTACGCCTGTAAGACTAGCTTACGTGTTAAGCGTTGGGGCTGTTCAACCGTCGTCATCTGTCCTCGAGACGCGGCCTGCCTAGCATTGGGTTTCACGACGCGGCTCCTTCTGCATGGAAGAGCCCGTTCTGGCGCGTCATCTGGCTAGTTAGATTAATTATGCATATATGTACGTACCGGGAGGTACTGGTCGTACTGTAGCATTAGCACCCTTACAATATTGCAGTAGTGACGTACGCACGAGTATACGTCCATCCTGTGGAAAAGCACGAATTGGTATCCGTAACGAGTACCTGTACAATGTCATGCAATAATGTACTGTTGCAGGACTGTACCCGTCACAGTACTTCCAAACTCCAACAACGCCGCTTGTCGCCTCCACGTACCGCGTTTTCAACGTTGCGTGGGAGCTTCTTGTGGTCTCTTGTGCTTTATGTGCTACGTTTGTGCATATTGCATTGCTTCCCTTGCCCGTGCCTTAAATTCTGTGACCCTCTTGTCACTCTTGCCGTCTTGGTCCCCCCGCTTTTTCCATGTTCACATTTCGGTAGTGCTTCTCGTAATTGTAATTCCGTCGTTATGCGTTCCCTATATCATTATTGTTCGTCATTATGGATTTTTGTTCGCCAATTGATGTAGCAACGACCATTCCTTGTTTTTGTCTTTGTTCTATTTTTTTTCTTTTCTTTTTTGCTGTTTCTTCGGTGGTGGCTTACCGACTCGTCGCATTTGGCAGTATGTTGAAGTCATCGTGTGATATGGAAAATACATGTGGATACATGCCTTCGGTTCTGTCGGTCCATGACTACTATCGCTTCGCTCTAGAGGATGGGGGCCGGTGGGCGCTTAAGGCGGCTAACTTGGTTGATCGCCTGGCTATTTTGGTGGCAGGTCGTCGCTTCCCTTGCATGGGTGTTGCTGACTCTCGTTCTTTGCGCTCTAACAATTATGTCCGCATGCGGCATTTCGTTCGTCGAACTACATATGTTCCTTTTCGGCGTTTTTGGGGGGATGTGCGGCGAGAATTCATGCAATGTCTTTGTACTGCTCTTCATTGTATTTTTGGTTCCTATCTCCGCGACGCTTTGCAGGAGGGCAGTGCTGATGCTGTGGCATGCCTTCCAGTTATTCCTCGGGCTTAGGTTTTTTTCTCTTTTCTTCTTTTTGCATGGCGGTGAACTCCGCGGCTTTTTCTTGTAAAACAATTTGAAAGTACATGTGGATGAAATATCATGAATATCTGTACTTGTGCATGTACATGTACCTGTACCTCAACACCCCTTTACTACAAGCGACAAGAGGCCTATAGTGAACATGGCGTCCCCCCCCCCTTTGTTCACTATAGGCCTCGGATCACAATAGGCATGTTCACTACGGGTCTCCAAGATGAGAGCCCTGTAGTGAATCATTCACTACATGGCTATTTTGTTCACAAGAGGGCTGGCAACGAGATATCACATTGTTGCGCCAGCCACATAAGGGCGAAAGTGCATGAGAGTGGCATAGGGATTCCTTACAACTCTAAGATGGCTTGAAAAACTTTCGGATGTTAGCCTGGCGAGTAGCAGTTGTGGTGTGCATGCGGTTTAGAGCCACGCGAAGACTATCAGCCATAAACACACCACTGCATGCACGCGTGCTCAGAGCTTGGTCCACTAACTCACTATTCTCTGCAACAAAGGCGTACAACCGATCTACTATAATCCTAGCCTCATCTAGAGACATGATCTTCTCAGGCTCTTTCTCATCCACATCAACATCCTCGTCGATAGGAATGCTATCACCACCAACTTCCACTTCCATACCTTCCTCATCCATCGGATCATCCGCGCTGTCCGCTCCCGTAGCGTGGTCCGCGCGATCCACTTCATCAAGTAGAGCTTCATCACAGTCAAACACAGCACGCTCCTGTGTCAAGTTTAACACGTCCACAGCCTCGGCCATGCGCACCGGCTGCGACTTATCTAACGCCAAAGACTTGCCCAGTTGAGATAGCATGTCACTGAGCTCCTGAATGACAACATTAGAGACACT
Organism: Tetraselmis chui; assembly: GCA_026401115.1. NCBI lineage: Eukaryota > Viridiplantae > Chlorophyta > Chlorodendrophyceae > Chlorodendrales > Chlorodendraceae > Tetraselmis > Tetraselmis chui. Next base: position 43,086 of record JAPMLY010001270.1, read on the forward strand.
TGCAGTGCTTGTGGCAATTTCACTCCGTGCAGCGCGGTTGATGTGCCTAATCCCAGTGGACAAATCAACCATTTGGACGGGAGTCAAGATCTTGCAGGCAACCCAGCAATTTTGCACCGATGCCTTGGGCAGCTGCCCAAGAGCTATCATGAACCATTCAATGGCTTGGCGCACGGTACAGTTGATGAGAGGCTTGGAGTTCGGCGCTGACTCCTTTGTCTTCTCCCATGCTGCAAGCTGCTGCAAGATCCAAGCCATGTGACGCTTGCGGTACAACGCCTTGGCAGTTTGAATCACGCCAGCTTCGTCCTTGTCGACAAGCGGACTGGGTGCAACAGCACGCACATGTGCGGCGGCGATCCGAGGGGAAAAACGAAGCGCATGGCTCGTAGGAGTAGACAACGGCAGTAGACCGTTACTGGTGGTGGAGGCGCGAAAAGTACTGGGTGTTCACTACACCCCTTGATTTTGGCCACTTTGGTCCCCCCCCCCCCCCCCCCCCGGTCACTATAGGCATGGGTTCACTATAGGCCTATATTCACTACAGGCCTCTCTAGGCCTCTCTTAACACCGGGAAAAAATCCGTCCCCCCCCCCCCCGGTCACTACACGCCTAGGTTCACTATAGGCATGTTCACTATAGGCCTCTTGTCGCTGTACACAGCCAATCGTAGCGGTAAATATTTCTTCAATACTTAGCACAGAATTGTACTCTTGCGCAGTACTTAATCGACAATATCTCTACCGCAAATAACTCTAATCACACGAGCGTCGCCTACCCGGGAGTATGATCGATGTTGAGTTGAGGTTTGTTTCGAACTTCTGCTCTCAGTCATGCTTGCAAAACGCCGCCTGTAGAGGGTGCCGGTGCGGGTTCCCTGCCAGTCCCATATCCCGGGGGCGCAAAAAAAAAAAAAAAAAAAAAACTCTAATCAAAAAACTTTCTTACAAGAAAAAGCAGTGGAGGCCACCAAGCAAAAAAAAAAAAAAAAGGAGGAAAAAACCTAAGCCCGAGGAACAGGAAGGCATGCCACAGCATCAGCACTGCCCTCCTGAAAAGCGTCGCGGAGATAAAAACCCAGAGTGCCATGAAAAGCAGCAGAGAGACGTTGCATGAATTCTCGTCGCACATCCCCCAAAAAACGCCGAAACGGAAGAGAAGTAGATCGACGAACAAAATGCTGCATACGGACATAACTGTCAGAGCGTAAGGAACGAGAGTCAGCGGCCCTCACGTTGGTGTTCGTGCGAGCACTTGTAACCGTGACATCAACAACAAAATGGCGGTGCGGAGCCATGAAGTCCAACCAAACCACATCCCCAGGACGATCACGTGAAGCTCCCGACCGAATACGGCGGACCTCCAACCGCAAGTCCCGGCCCTTAGTAGCCCCTGCTTCGAGCATGAACTCTTCAAGCACGTGGACAGTGCGGTCGTGGAGTTGAATGATATACCAAGAGCACGGGCAGCGGGGGATATGGTCCATGAGCATAGCGGCTGTTGAGCGCTCACCCGACATAAAGATGCTCGATACCGTCGACGAAGATCCATACCCGCGAGATTCTGAAGGGGCCTCATTGCACCGAGGGCATTTTCGAACATGAGCGGCGCGCTCCGCAGTCAAGCCAAGCACCCGGTGGGCTGCCATCATATAGCAATCGGATGGCACCTTGAAACTAGACTCATGTGAAGCGAAAAAGAGAGCCAAAGCCCCGCGACCCGTACCCGAAACCACCCTCATATAGTCCGGTGGGGAATCGAAATAACTCTAATCCAAGTAAGTTTTTTCGATTTGTGGGTTCCACTGCTTTTGAACTTCGCCACCGTCCGCGAAACATGATATGTTTTTCCACTGCCTTTTCTTGTGAGAAAGTGTTGGATTGTAAAGGTACATTATTCATTTCATGTCATATCATATCACAACAATTCCGTGATCCTCTTGTCACTCTTGCCCTCTTGTTTCCCCTCCCACTTTCCCTGTCCGTGCTCATCTGCTTGTTCGTCTTGTCAACAATCTATATTACAACAATTCAAGCCCTGCCATGAAAGGTAGTACAAATAGTGGATTCGTTTTTATTATGAGTACAGTTTCTTACAAGAAAAGGCAGTGGAGGCCACCAAACAAAAAGAAGAAAAGACGAAAAAATCTAAGCCCGAGGATGTTTTAAATATATTTTTAAATAATATTTGATTACAATAAGGAATTAATTAAGTTAAGCCCGAGGAATTCGTTCTTAATATCATTTATTATAACTACCGGTATGAGTATCATTACAGGTATCATTGTCCTCGGGCTCAGATTTTGTCCCCTTTTTTTTGCTAGGTGGCCTCCACTGATTTTTCTTGTAAGAAATTATTAAGTATCGTTACAGAAACGTTTTTACTACAGCTACTTATGGACAGCCTGTATTATAAGACAGGCTGTCATAGGCGTGTTGAGTTTATCCTTCGAACTGTCGCTAGTTCCCCCAGGGGTCTGACGCAAAAGCTTTTTTTTGGGGGGGGGTCTGAAGCACCGTATTATTTGGGTTCATTTTTTTGGCCGACTTTGGTATGTTGCTGCTGCTGTCACGCGTTCGAAAAAGTTAAGGATAAAGTATGAATAATAATCGCTTGCAGCAGCGGAGAAAATAGGCTTTACTACCGCCATTCATCGATCTAAAAATGCAGGCCCGTCGCCTGACAGAGGAAACGCACCCCATTCCGTCGTACCCAGCATCACATGTACGCCAAACAGCGTTCCCAAACAGGGCTGCTACAGGTACAGGTACGACCTAACGCAGCCAATACATAATCAAACTGTTCTATTATATTAGTGACAGGTACAGTTAGATATTTATGCCAATCAGTACCAATCCCATATATTCTGTCTACCTGAATTAAAAGCATCCCATTGCGTATGCCGGTGTATGGGGCATAAATTGAAAAAAACGCTATATCACTATTAGGCCGGCGGGGCACGCAATTGAGCTTTAATATTGTAATTTAAAAAACAATAATAAGCGTGACGCTTTGCTGTACCCGGTTGTAGAGTACAGGTGGACCTACATTACCAAGTACCCGTACACAAATGACGACAACAGGTAAAGTACCTGTACCTTGCTACGCTGCGTGTATATTGGCTGCCATCATCACCGGGGCGGGAAGATATAGAGGAAACTACTGTACGGTCGACCGGTCGTCCGAACATATGTATTGAGGTGTGCATCGCTTGAGCAACCGCCGAAGGCAGCACCTGCCGCGTCTCGGACAGCATCTGTTACCAGACAATACCTACCATCCCTGGTATTTCGCACTCAACATATCGCCATTCTTCTCATCAACGACGAATGCGATAACCTATCAAGCGAACATTAGAACAGGAGGTAAACAGTAGCCCCTTGCTCTCTTTCCGAGGCATAATGGTTGAGAACGGCAACCACCACTCTTCTCTTGACGGACTCACCGCCGTTGACATGGAGAACGGCGAACGTCGCGTCCCCAGCGTGACGGGCGTATCGCCAGTCTTGATCCCGACGGATAGCCGAACGAATAGCGTGACACGCGTCACGGCAGTACCCATGCATGGCGAGGTGTGTGTGCCACTAACTTGTGCCTCTTGAAATGTGTTTTTCTTTTTTTCACTCTTGTTTTCTGACCGCCAGTCGCCACTGATACGGTTGTCCTTGCAGTATGTATCGCACGCGCCCCAAAGCGAAGACAGCAAGCGCTCCGCCGTTCCAGGGGCGTATGGAATGGCAATGTCTTTTGACCCCACGCATAGTGACGTCCATTCCCTCAGGTTAGCAACACTACAGCTGTTCCCAGTTTTTGGGGACACAGAACCCTATTTTTGTTCACAGCATATCCGCAGCACCGCCAAGCGACACAGCTCACTGACAGCTGTAACGCTCTTTCAGGAACCATGTTCCCGTACCACGTGCGCCGCTGGGCAAGTACCCCGCCCCCGATGCTGTCCGTATGGCGGTGGAGTCCCTGGACGGCGCGTCTAAGATGGTGCAAAGCCAGATCGACTCCGGCTACGGCAAGGTTCAGTACGAAAGGTGGCAAAACACCTTGAACGGGATCCTTGGCGGTGCCTTTATCGCCATGGGTGGCATGTTCTCCAATATCATAGCCGGCGGCTGCCCTGGCCTCGCAGCGACCAACCCTGGTCTTCAGAAGCTCATCGGTGGCGCCACTTTCCCCTTCGGTCTCGTCATGGTTTGCCTAACGGGCGTCGAGCTCGTTACGTCCACTTTCAGCACAGTCGGTGCCGCGTGGCTCGCGGGCTCTCTGCGAGGAAACAACCTCCGCGCGTCCCTCAACGTCGTCCACATTTACCTCACCAACTTCCTGGGAGCGCTGATCATCGCTGGCCTGGCCGTGGGCTCTGGCGTGCTGGACCACGACCCCTACAAAGCCTATTCCATTTCTCTCGCCGAGCACAAAGTACATCAAGAGTTCCACACAGCTGTCATCCGTGGCATAATGTGCAACTGGCTCGTCTCCCTGGCGATTTTCCTTGCCTTTGCCGCCCAGGATGTGACCGGCAAGGTCCTGGCCATCTGGTTCCCCATCTGCGCGTTTGTTGCCACTGGAATGGACCATTGTGTCGCCAACATGTTCAACCTCCCGTGCGGCTTAATGCTGGGCGCAGACTTCACTATCGGCGAAATGTTCACCCACAACCTCATCCCCGTCACCATTGGCAACATCATCGGCTCTCAGCTGGTCAGCGCCGTCTTCGGTGTGCGCTTCAAGCAGGTACGCGCACCCTACGGCAAACATGTCTGCTCATGCTTTGCTGTCTATTGAAATTATGTACAAGTTATTCACATTAGTCTGACTCTCGATTTTGTGCTGCAGACCTGGTGGAATAATCCATTGGCAAAGAAGATTGGTTGAGCGACCATCTTACAGTCCAGAATGACTTCCTGACCAAAGAGTATTAACTGCTTTGGCGACTCCCTGGCCGTATAGAGTGGAGAACTCCTTTGGCTCGCTGTCAAAGCGACACTGATCACACGCGTTGGCGCGTATACCTGTGCCTGCAGTATCAAGACCAGGCTTTGGCGGATAGAATAATGACGGCCTCGCCTTTCGTATTCATTGGTGGTTGCAATGCTGCCATTGTGTGTCTACTTTAGAAAGTGCGGATTTCGTACTATTTTAGGAGTGTTCAGCATAGACAGGTGGTTTAGTCACAGCCGGTGCGCCATGGGTGTCGCCATCAGCGCACCTTGTGATGGTTGATAGTGTCTAGGGCAAGGCAGTCACATATATTTATTGTGCAGGCACATGCCTAGTTTGTAAGTGGTTCGGAACCCAAGGCACGCCCGTGTCCAGCATATGAAGTAAAACTGACAATATATACACCACACAAGTTTTCCCAACCCCTACCACTGCTACCCCTACCCTGCCATACTGAATTGTTGCGCTTGCGGAAAAGCAGGAAGTTGAAAAAGTTTGTTGGCTGTGGGGCAAGGATAGCACAGGGTTGACGAAAGATATGGTAAACCTATGAATGGAGATTATTTTGGAGTATAAGTACGTCTCCCTGCCCTGACTTGCATTTTCTTTGCCTTGCGGCGACTGCCAACTCTGTCGACTTTGAATTGTGCACGGACAGTATTTTGTGATGTAATTACGTGGAATGATAGTGCACGCGTGCTGCGCCCAAGCCAAATCATAGTTCAAATATGCACACACTTAACAATCGACGCAAATTTACACAAAAATAATCCGAGCACAACCACATACACACATTAAACAATCTAAGCACACGCACATGCATCAAGCACCTCACCCACACTACCTGGCACTCCTCATACATTCTCTTGATTTAAACGGGGGAGCTAGGAGAATTCCGTGTTCCTCTATTTTTGCCCAAAAGGCAAAATAGAAGTGCGGAGGGTAGCATTTGCTATGCACGCCACTGCAGCGGCGCTTTCCCCCCCCCGAGGAGGTAGTTCATAGCGGTCAAGACCCGATAGCCAGCTCGTGGGGACGTTGGCTAACAACAGTAGTATATATAAAAAAAGGCAAGCCCCATCGCCCACTCCATGTAACTGAACACTGTCCCAGCAGCGTGATAACCCTAAGCTTGCTGATGTCCATAAGTGATTCCAACGAATCCTACCGCAGCCCACTACGGCGGCTGTGAATATAAACTTGGTCACAATGTTGTACTAGCACACCATTATACAAGCAATGACAATTACTATGGGCTCGTCGCAGCCTATTTGCACCACTCATCTAGTTTGGCTGTGAGATGCCAAGTTTCGTTCATGTGAATGGCGTATATGTAAATGAGGCTCAGATATTTGGAGTGCAATATTATTACCTACCTCCGTCAAACCGCCATCGCGCGGCCTCCGCGCACCCACAATGGGGTACCTTCCCGAGCCTATGATGACATTTGGTCATCGAAAATGACTGATATCCCTTCCATGCCATACAGGATTTGGGCCATGTTCATCGACATTCCGAAGGGATAGGTGATAGCTTGTTAAGACACCGCAGAAAAAAATACGCAACCGGGATGCAGAATTGCACTAGTACAACATTATACCCGTAGGTAATCAAGATGCCACAGTATGTATATGCATAATATGGCGACCCACAAACTTCGTGATGAAGTCCTTTTGGCTTCTTAAACCCTTCATTGCGGGTCTGCAGACAAGAAGCTACCCGGAGGATCGGACTTATCGCGTGCTTAGCACTAAATGGGAAGGGTGTGAGTCAACCGCAACAAGGTATGTTATGTGGCGACGTTCGTGCACCAAACGAAGCGGGGTCGTGTTTTATGCACCGTCGTCTTCATCATTCGGACGAAAGCATTTAACATACAAAGGGCAAACTTATCCACTTTTGAAGATACTCGTGCTCTGCAAGACGCAAGAGGCGAGCATCGCGATGGAAATGTTAGCGGTGGTGAAGTTGGGCACGTGGCAGCTGCATGCACAACATGGAAGCCGATGGTAGTATGTAGAGGGATTTTCAACAAACGCGGCACATTTTTGTGGAAAAAGTGAAATATGATTGGTTGATGCTTGCAATGAAACGCGGACTGCTAAAACTAAAAATCCACTTGGAAACTCCATTAATTGCCGTTTGGGTGACATATTGTGACGATGTCACAAATACTTGGATCAATAATAATGGACACCCATGTGCCTAAGCATTGCTAACACAATTCACACGAATAGTAGGCCCGAAAACGGGTCGATAAACTTCTTGGGATGCACGATTGGCATACTCAAGAGATCACGTGACCCCGGCGCTCGAGAAGTTCGCACGCTTTTATGGTTTTGGCCTCCTACGGCGCCCGAAAGCGTAGTGACAGTAGCTCATTCGGCACTCTCATTCGGCATTTTTTATTTCAACGATGATGAGGACAAAGGCAATTCCGCAACGGAGGCACTTACGTTACATTCGTTGTGCGCGAGTCGCATGTGGCTGTCACGCGAATCCTTGTGCATAAATAGCTCGATATACATAATCACGACGTGAAAGTGAAAAAAGATTTACAAAATGTACCGGTCTCAATGCACGGCTGCCGTATGAGGGCCTTCTTACAGCCACCATCTAGGTCTCTGGAAGCAAAAAATTGGCCGTAGTCCCTATTGCAAGATACTGCTCCTAGGGACTAATACAACAAAGCTGCTTAGTAAGGATGTGAAGTCAACCCTTAGCTAGTGCCGGATGTCGAAATGCACAAAACTACACACTGCTCAATGGAAAGCCCCGCCCGTTTGAAACCACTAAACCCCCCTCCCTCCGTCTCTGGAAGAAGAAACTTAACGTAAGTGACCTCGCTTACGTCGATCTTTGTATTGGGCAACAAGCATGCTAGTCCCTTTCCCATCCTTATCCCGCACACTACTTCATTCTCCGCAAAGGACTGTTAATAATAAGGTAGTCAATGACGTCCCACTGTCGGCATATCCTACCGGAGTCTTGGTCACGGCGCTCGATACTCGAGACGACCACCGGCAGAGTGGGTCATAGTGGGTGTGTGTGTGTGGGGGGGGGGGGGGGGTAGGGGAGGGAGGGGGGTTAAGAGGCTTGGCCGGGATAGCGTCCGTGGTCGGCGCGGTATCTGGTGGTGGGAAAAGTGAGAGGATAATCGTTGGCGGGTTGAGAACCCTAAACGCCGTAGGCCTTAAAGGAGCGAAGGAGGTTGAGCCGAGGTCATGGCGATGCATCTTACTTCCTGTCGGGGTGACCATATTGCCGTGCCATTCTTAGCACGGTATTGGGCTAGACTAGGTGAGCAGCAAACAAATGTGATCCGCGCGATCAACTACTGCCGGTAAATCTTTGCACGGAGGGATTAAAAAAATAATCATACATTTATGTTAAGCGTCAAAATTCTCCACTCGTCTAGTCCGATGTTTTTTTTCACGACTGAATAGCCTCAAATCCTCTCTTAATATCTCTCGAGGGGTTTGTATGTGAAAAAATGCGAGGAGGGTACGCGCGGATCGCCGGTGATAGGGGGGCGTTGGTCATGGGGGCGGATAATGAGGAAGCAACGCCATAGAAGGGCGCTCGCTCGCGGCCGATCAGAGCCTTTGAAGTCATGTCGCCCGGAGGCGGGAGGGGGGGGTAGGAGCCCGTCACCAACGACGTGGACAATCGCGGCGAAAGGATAAGCGGCACGAGGCGCCCGATGGCGGCGCAGCGGCCGCGGCCTTGAAGGGGGGTGCACCCGCAGGCCCATTGGCACTCACCCCCACCTCCTCGTGTTGGGCGTTGGTAACCCTATAGCCGTACCATTCCTGCCACGGTTGGGGGCTAGCCGAGATGACTCCGGCGGCTGCGATCCGCGCGATTAAAAAATGTAGGGAAGGCTCGATACGGAAGGCTTTTAAAAAATTATTTGTACACCATCGTCAAGATCGCCCGCTCGGCTAGTCCGATATTTCTTTTCAAGCCTAGAATCTCCTCGAATGCTCTCTTGTCTTATGGCGGGACTTGTATCTTAAGAGTTTCTTACGGCGAGGAGGGTACGGGCGAATTTCAGTCTGCAACGGGGGTTGGAGCTGGCGGCGGACAACCGGGAAGTAGCGCCAAGGCAAGGCGTTCGTTGAGAGTCGACCAACCCTTTGATACTCGAGTCTCCCTTGGGAGAGAGGCGAGAAGCTACGCATGCCGGAGGAGGGTCGCAGCAAGAGGAGCGACACGGTTTGGCGGCGGAGGTCCACATGATCAACCGCCGCTGGAAAAACCCGGTACGGAGGGTTTTCAATTAAATATTTCCGTACCCAACATCTTTTGCGGAGCGGCGATTCGATCCGCATATTCGACCAAGCCCTCCCCTAGTCGTTACCAAGCTATCGACATGCTCCCTCAAGCAGTGTGCTCAATATAATCGGAACGGTATGCTCCTTATAAAGGCGGCCCCTTAACACAGTAAACCACCGGGTGAGGGTATTGGCGGACCTACTGCGATTAGACATGTGTTGGAAAGCCGGAGACGGGCTGGGGACACGAGAGAAATCTGGCGCGGTGGCAGGAACGCCAACCATACATCGTCTAAAGTTAAGGATTTCCTTTCCTTCCCCGCCTCCGGAGGGGAACGGAAGTCCTAGCTAGGAGGTGCTTTGCGACGGGATGAGCAACGTCTATATCATACGGGGGTGTGCGTGGATCGAGACGGGACCGTCGATGACCTGAGCGAGGGTTTTTTCCGCCTGCCTTCGCCCCTCCACCCAGTTCCGGTACGACCGGAGTCGCACATGAGCATAGGTTAGGTAGGCCCGTCCCAACGAGCGCCGGCTGACCAACTTGGCTGATCAACGCCCTCTCGCGGCTGGAGCATGCCGCACATCGTGGAGACTAGCGACATATATTTATTCACATTAGCACGCATATTAAAATAAACAAAAAAACCAAAAAAAAACCACGAAACCGTAAATTTGACAGAGTTGTACACATAGCTAGAACATTGTACAATAGGAGATATTGGACAAAGTGGTTCACGGCGGAAGCCCTAATCATAAGATACCTAGTCGGCTGATTGAGGGACCGGCCAGAAAACAACCGCCGTTAACATGGTATGGTTGTAAATTTTTATAACTTCAGGAGGCATGTTTTGCGGCGATCATCAAGATACGGAAGGGTTCTATTCCGGCCGGGGTACTGTACGGGTTCCGGAACCAAATGAAAGTGGTAACGGGTACACCACATAACGGGTACACCATCGGCCACCCTTCGCGCGAGGGACGATCGCCGACCCGGGCTTCGCGAGCGGTCGCCGAGACAAGCGGCAGTCCTTATCACAGCACAGTCACCCACCTCAACTACTACTGCGCGCTATAATCGCTGCAGACGCCCTTCGTGCCTATACTGAACTGCCTACATCTCAGGGCCTATTCCAGTTTCCACTGACAATTGGCCACAGCATATGTATCCACGACGCCGCGCGTGATCTCTGTGCTGTATAGCCAAGGTTGCAATATAATTTGGTCAAATGTCGTCGCCGCGCACCAACGCAACCACTCCTCCGGGAAAGGGCGAGTACGGCGACACGCTGCGTGCCTCCCCGGGATCGCAAGCCGTGGTGAAGTCGAACCGCGCTGGAATAAGAACCCCAGGCAAGGATGACACTGCGGGGGAGGAGGAGGAGACAACGGCGGAGGCGCGCGGGCTGAAGGCGCTGCTCCACGGCGGACAGCGCGCTTACTTGGGCGAACCCGAGCCGGAGGAGTTTCACCACGGCGGCAGCTTTGCCTCCTATATGGCGCACAAGAACCGAAAGCTTCGGGAGCAGTATCTCGAGCAACGGCAGCAGCACGGAAACGAGGCGGGCGAGGCACGGCAGAGCGGTCTTTTCTCGGGCGTCCATATCCACGTCAACGGCTACACCAACCCACCGCACGAGGTCACTGTACTTACTTACATAATTATAGTGACTCCTCCCTCTGTCTCGGTCGTGTGTGACCAGCCTCACACTCCACACTTTGGTGTGTTTCACCCTCTGCTCTTCCACACCCATCACAGGAGCTGAAGCATATCATGGCCAGGCACGGAGGCACCTTTGAGAACTATTTTTACCGCTCCCGAGTGACTCACATCATTTGCAGCAACTTCTCCGACGCGCGCCTGAAGAACATCCTCTCAGAGCGGTGAGCGCCAGCAAAGATCACAGCACAGCACAGCACAGGACTGCACTGCACTGCAGCCACCACATCTCTGACTGTGGTGTGACGCTGCGTGCCCAGGAACCCCCCACCCGTGGTGAGGCCGGAATGGATTGTAGACTCCATCAAACAGGGGAAGCTGCTGGAGGTGCGGTCCACAGCTGCCCTGATGCATGTCACCCCCCATAGCATGATCAGGCTATTTTCACCGCCCCTGCCTGACGCCTCTGCCTGCTGTGTAGATCCAGGACTACGTCATATCTCGCATTCGGGACGTCCCGGGGCAGACGCTGCTGAAGTCATTCTCGCGCGACCCAACATCAGCTCATAAAACTTACACCGCAACCACATCTGCGCAGCAGCCGCAAGTTCATCTCACCAGCCCCCACAAGGTAGCCCACTAGACCCCTTTCCTGCCTATCCTTACTCTACTGGGTCACATATCTTACAAATGATATACGACATTTCATTTTTACCGATCTGGGATCACTGCACAGCCCCCCCTCTGACCCCCCCTCCTCTCCTGTGTGTGTGTGTGTGTGTGTGTGTGTGTGTGTGTGTGTGTGTGTGTGTGTGTGTGTGTGTGTGTGTGTGTGTGTGTCACTGCAGTCTCCGCCGTGCTTGGATGCCGATAGGGAAGCAAAGCGCCAGCGCACAGACGGACCCTTCCCATCGCCGCCCAACCCTGCCTGCATGGTACCTCCACGGTTCCCCCAAGCTGAGGGCTGCCGTCGTGACGGTGAGACAGTTTCCCGACCGGGAGTGGTGTCAGGTAGGCTGGCAATGCAGGCAGTGGCGGGTTGTGCTGGTGTGGATGGGCGGGTGGCAGGTGAGGCTGAAGGTGGCCAAAATGCTGGACGGGGCGGTGGGCAAGTGAGAGGGGGCCAAGGCAGGAGCCCCCAGCCCCGTAGTAGCCCGGTTGGGGCGCCCTTCCCGCAGGATGACCTGTCGATGGCGATGGCGGTTAGAGTGGCGGCACGCGCGCGTTCTCAGTCCGATGTGCTCAAAATGGGGCCGCGCTCCTCGCGGGAGGACCCCAACTTTATGGAGACCTTCTACAAGTAGGGAACTCACCCTGCAACCCCCCTCCCTTCACTTTGCCAAGGACATCTCTATAGCAATCAGTGAGAAGAATAGTTTTTTATTATATTTTAGTAATACCCTTGAAAAAAGGTTTAGCCCATATCAAACCATTTTATCTTATTTTAGTTTTTAAATACGTTTGAAAATCAGTCTAACCCGTTTCTCCGACAATGGCTTTGCTCTTAACGTTTCAGAGCGTCCCGGCTTCACTTCATCGGCACCTGGAAGGCGCGCAACGAGGTGCTGGTGGAGAAGCTGGGCGCAAACGGGCCACAGCCCGCTGCGGTTGTGCGCAGCAGCGGGTCGCATCTCTGGCCCTCCTCTCCGGCGCCCACCGAACGAGTCATCATCCACCTCGACATGGACGCCTTCTTCGCGACAGTGGCCGGCCTGACGCACCCCTCCCTGCGCGACAAGCCGCTGGCGGTCAGCCACTCCAACTCCAACGCGGGCACCAGCGGCGGCGAGATCTCGAGCTGCAACTATCCTGCGCGTGCGCGCGGGGTGCGGGCGGGGATGTGGATGGGGGAGGCCAAGCAGCTGTGCCCCGAGCTGCTGGTCATGCCGTACCAGTTTGATCGGTACCAGGAGATCTCGGACAGGGTGTACTCCATCATGCTCAAGTACAGCGCGGCGGTGCAGCCCGTCAGCTGCGACGAGGCCTTCCTGGATGTGACGGGGCTGGGGGAGCCCACTGACATCGCAGCCAGCATGCGGAAAGAGATCGAAGAGCAGACGGGTGGGGCGTCCTCCAACACACATACATAAATACACATACACGCGCGCACGCGCTCTCTCTCTCTCTCTCTCTCTCACACTCACTAGCGCACACACTGAAATACACACACACGCACACACACATACACACACACACACACTCCCACGCATACACACACGCGCATGCACACACACACACACACACACACAAGACACACGCACACGCTCTCTAACACCCATTCAAGCTCATATACACACAAACAGCCACACTCTCTATCACTCACGCACACACTGAAACACACACACATAGACACACACACGCACGCACTTTATAACAGCTTGGACGCCTCTTGCTTCCCTGATTGCCGTGTGTTTTACTTCGTTGGTTATGAGGAATTGAACTCACGTCACCGTTGCTGACCAAAATATGGCTGAAATACCGGGTAACGTAGTTTGAGTTGGCGCTGGTTTTTTCTGCAAGAAATGATCTGGATGTGCGTGTTTGCACGAAATAGAGTGTTTCATCAATGTCATGTGACACACAGGCTGCACGGCGAGTGCTGGCATCGGCCCCAACATGCTGCTCGCACGGCTGGCCACAAAAAAGGCAAAGCCGGACGGCCAGTTTGCGCTATGCGCAGCGGAGGCCGAGGCGTACGTGGCTCAGCTACCCGTGGGCGACCTGCCTGGGGTGGGGCGGAAGCTGCGGAGGAAGCTGACGGCGTTGGGGATTGTCACCTGTGCGGATGTGTTGTCGTGCGGGAAGGATCTCAGGAAGGAGGTGGGCGATAGGACGGGTGCCCAGCTGAAGGAATTCGCGGCAGGTTTGGTTTTTTGGGCTTCCCATTGTCAGATCCCAAGAGTGTGTGCGTTTATGCTGTCGTATCTTCTTGTGACCTGCTGATAAATGTTTGTGTAATCAAATTGAGAAGAAATTTGATAAAACGAAAATAGTAAAAAGTGTAGAAATAACAGAGTAGAATGAGGAATGGAACAGTGGACCAAAGAACAAAGGATTCAAATCACGAATGGTAAAGATGCTGAGCTAACGGGTGAGTGAACGAAGCATAAACGTAAAGATGGATTTTAGTGAAGGACGAATCCATGGAAAAATGAATGAGCTGTCGAATGCGCGAATGATTGTTAATATTTTGTTTGTTTTATTTTCGCAGGCCGGGATGACCGTGTGGTTGAGGCGCCGCGGGCCCGGAAGAGCGTGGGGGCAGAGGTGAACTGGGGTGTGCGTTTCCAGAGCATGAAGGAGGCGGGCGACTTTCTGGAGGGGCTGGCTGGCGAAGTCGCGACGCGGCTGGTGGCGGCGGGCGTCGCTGGGCGCAGTCTGACGCTGAAACTGAAGCGGCGGTCGGCAAGCGCACCCGCCGAGCCGCGAAAGTTTTTAGGGCACGGGCTGTGCGACAACTTCAGCAAAAGTGTCATGCTGCCTCGAGCAACTGCCGACCCAAAGGAGATTGCAAGGAGGTGAGCGCGGCATGGCATTCCCAACATTTAAGTGTTTATGCGTTGTGTGTAATGTGCTCTTGTATAATTCCCACTGAATGGTGTGCGGGTGTGTGTGTGTGTGTGTGTGTGTGTGTGTGTTGGACGGCAGCGCGAAGCATCTGCTGCAGCAGCTCAACTGTCCGCCGGACCAAGTGAGGGGGATTGGGCTGTCCATGACGCGGCTGCAGGGGAAAGGCGGTGGGGGGGAGGGCCCGTCGGATGCAGCGCCGCTGGAGCGTTTTTTCCAGCAGCAGGTGGAAGCGGACGGTGGATAATCCTTTTGATAGGCTCTTACATGGTCGCGCTGATCATTTGTTTTGTGTTTGTGTTTGTGTAAACGTGTGTACGTGTGGCTGTGTTTGTGTGGTGGTGGTGTGTGTGTATGTGTGTGAGAGAGAGAGCGAGAAAGAGAGAGGGAGAGAGAGAGAGAGAGAGAGAGAGAAGTGTGTGTGTGGCTATGTGTGTGAGTTTACGATTGTGTGTGTTTTAGTATGTGTATGTGTGTGTGTGCGTGTATTTGAGAGACAGAATGTGTGCGTGTGCGCGCGCGCGCGTGTGTGTGTGTGTGTTTGTGTGTGTGTGTGTGTGTGTGTGTGTGTGTGTGTGTGCGTGTGTGTGTGCGTGTGCGTGTGTATGTGCATCGTTAGTACCCTTGAAGGCGATGTCGATGGGTTGCAGTCCGATCTTACATACCTGTCGTTGCTGCCAACATCTGCACGACAGGGAGCGAGTGCTTTGCCAATTGGGTCAGATCAGCGCGAAGAGGTTTCAGAGGAGGCGCTGCATTATCGGCCGGGCAACGGCCAACCTGGCGGGGCTGTGGCCGGCAGCCCGCATAGTCCTCACGTCCCGACGTCTCCTGCGCCAGCAACGCCAGAAAGCCGCGGGGGCGATGCAGCAGACGGGCGCCGTGGAACTCCAAGTCGCGGTGTGGACGCGCTCACAGCCGGGCAGGGCGGCATGGGGGAGGGTGAGGGCATCAGTGCAGCTGTGCTGGCGGCGTTGCCTCTCGATATGCGAAACCAGGTTGAGGCGGCGCACAGGAGAGGTGGGGCCAATGCTGTGTATGAAACCATGCAATAATTTACAAGAAGATAGCCACACACACTTATGAGCATGAACAGAGACGTTCGATCTTTTCTTCATTATGCGCACATACAGGCTTAGATACACGGGAGAATCACGCACAAAGTCCGAATATGTACACTTCACAATACATGTTAGGTGACATACAGACAAGCATCGACTTACATGGCCATGCATGTATTTTGTATCCCTCCTTCCCACCTCTCCATTCTGTGAGCACACGCATACACACACACACACACACACACGCACACACTCTCACACACACACACACACGCACACACACACACACACACACACACACACACACACACACACGCAGACGTGCACACACGTAGTAGTACATAACACAGAGTTGCACGCACACCACACGGACGCACTCTAAAACATGAAGACACATTCATATACGCACACACATAACCACACCCACTTTAACACGCATACACATAACGCGCACTAGCACACAAGCACATGGAAATACAATGTCGCACACGCACACACATTTTATCTCGCACTCACTTGTACAAGCATCCGCTCTCTCACACACACACACGGACAACCTTGAAATCCTAAATCAAACAGTGGCCGCAAGTTCCCTTCATCGTTGCTGTGCCTTCTGGGGTTAATTAATTGAATGCTCGCCTCGTTCATTCTATTGCTATGGATTGGTTGTAGAGACACGCTCGCCTGATACGTCGGCTATCCCACGGAACAAGAGCAACGGCGGTGACACTGGCGGAGGCGGTGGCGCTCCTCAACGCTCCCCTCGGCAGGTGTCCTCTCATCGCCCTGCCGCTGGTCCCTCCTCTGGACGCGCCCAGAGCAGTAGCCCCATACCCGCGCTGCCGCCTGCCTCGCAAGTGGACCCCTCCGTCTTGGCAGAGCTCCCGCCTGAGCTGCGCAGAGAAATCCAACTTGCCTACGGTCAGCTCTCCCCCACACCCCTCCTCCTTTTATCCCCCGCAACCATGAAAAGAGAGCGACCTTTAAGAAAAAGTAAGATATATATTCGCAAAGCGGGGGGAATGCCAGTATGAGTGATTGCGTATTTGATGTATTGTTTTTATTGTTTTCTTTGAAGCCCCCCGCCCATTTAATGGCGTATCTCTATTTATGTAATTTGTATCATAATGACGAACTGTCATAATTTCTTTTGACAAGGAGTGCATCCCAGCATCTTTGAGCAGTGCGACTTCCCCCCCCCCCCCCCGCCTGACAAAATGCCCTATTATTTTGTTCTTATGGCCTCGGTCATAGCATTGTGCTCAATTTAGCTGATCTTTATTCCTTGCCAATCTTATCCATTTGTATAGTTTTTTTTGTTGAGTTGGTCATTCATTTGTTGGTTTGGGTATCAGGGGTCGGTGTTGTGCAGCAAATATCAGCGAATCGTACTGAGCAGCACGAAATGAGCAATGCCGGCGCCGTCCCGTGGCAGTTCCACCGTTCCCGTAGCATGTCCGATTTGTGTTGACCATTTTATTCGACATTCAAAGAGCGAAAGAACGACAAACAGGTCATATTCGTTACCTTTATTTGTGTCGTTGCGTCCGGTGTGTGTCATCACGATTTGTCAGGAACTGTGATTGCGAATAATTATTAGGAATGTTTGCGGGTAGTGGGAGATCAGACTCTTCAACCGGGAGGGACTTCAATATTATTTACGTTTCAATGTTCTTCACTTATTTTCAGAAAGGAGATGCATTGACCCCACTAGGAAGAAGATCAGAGCACGCGCCACATAAATTTCACTTTATACAACTTATACACATTTGCATTTAATACAGCCTATTTGCATTCTATGCAACTATCACAAATATTTCTCATCGTTGATTTGGAGCACTGAGGCTATATCCCGGCTACCTCGCTTCCGCAGCACGCGACCCGGCTAGACCAGGAGCGCGGCCCGCCCACCCTCCTCGCCCTGTCATCCCCCCTTGCAGCCCGCAGCGCGGCGGGAGCAGGCCAGGCGGGAAGCAGCCCCTCCCCGTGCCGACGGCCTTCAACCGGATGGGCGTGTTCCATCAGACGGCGCAGCGGGCGCGTGCGCAGGACAACATCGACATCGACCTCACCATGTCGCAGGTGGATCCCGAGTGCATGGCCGCGCTGCCGGCAGAGATGCAAGCGGAGGTGAGGGCGCAGCTGAGACACAGTCGCCGACCACGACGACACGCGACAAAACCATTGCCACATGGACGGCCGCTAAACCACTTGGCTGAGGCGGCAGCCGAGGAAAGGGACGAGAGAGGGAATGTGATGGCAGAGGAGGAGGGACGGGTGAGTGCGGAGGAGGCTTACCGGATGGCTTTGGCTCGAGTCGCGGAGGGTTGCTCGATTGCGGCGACAGACGAAGTGTTGCTAAAGCGTTTGGTGGCTTTGGGGGAGGAGGTGCTGTTCCCGGCCGATGGTCCGCCGGTGGCTCTACCACCAGAGGAGGAGCATTGGGACTTTGTGGGCGAGGGGGTTGGTGGAGGGGAGGGGGGGGGAGAGGAGTGCGTTGCCGCCACTTATGCGCGGATTGGGCGGTTGGTTGAGATATGGGGCGCGCAGCAGTTGGCGTCTCGTGTTGATGTGGTACAGAGCGCGCTTATGACGGTGCGTTGCTCCCCGCCTAAGGCACGGGGCGGCCATCTTATTGTTGTCGCGCGTGTGTGGGCGTTTGTGTGTGCGTGTGCGTTTGTGTGTGCGGGTCTAAGGCTGTGTGTGTGTGTGTGTGTGTGTGTGTGTGTGTGTGTGCGTGTTAATATGTATGCGAGTCTAAGGCTGTGTTAATGTATGTGCTTGTTGACACGTATACCGCGCGTTAAACCATAATTTAGCTGTGCGGGGCGCAATCCCGCAGGTGAAACGGCTCGGGCAGCGCTTCCCCGTCTTTCGCGCCGCCGCACAAAACGCCGTCGATGCGCTTCAGACATGCGCCAAGTCCGTGTTTGGCGGAACCCTCCGACTGCGCAGCTTGTTCGACCCCATCGTCGAGACGTGAGCGACGTAAGGGGTGAGGCGACAGCCGCTCTCGGCGACAGTGTGTATTGCATACGCAACACCCTTCCTCCTTCCCCTGCCCTGTCTAAGTATGTCGTGCGTCGTCAGGGCATGGCCTGCAAATGTCGTTCTGCGTAGCTGCATCGTTACGTGTATGTCCTCTCGGCTGTGTATCACAAAACCTAAATAGGTCTTAATTGTATTTCTTTAATTAGCTCCTAATATTTGAAATTGAAATACTGCGCCATCACTAATTGCGCCAACGGCTCCCATCGCAGCGATTATCCGTCTGAGCTTGTTTCAGTCGAACAAGCTGTCACGAATCTAGTGGCACATAGGTTTCCCCCGTCCGTCGTTAGCGCACCCTATTGAAGGACGAATCGGTACATCACAAACTTATTATTGGATTCGCGCTTCCCTCCGTTTTGCAACTCAGCTAAGCCGCGACTGGCGAAGTGTATGTGTGTGTGTGTGTGTGTGTGTGTGTGTGTGTGTGTGTGTGTGTGTGTGTGTGTGTGTGTGCGTGTGCGTGTGTGTGTGTGTGATTTGTCTGTGTGAGTGCTAGTGTGTGCGTGTGTGTGATTTGTCTGTGTGAGTGTGTGTGTGCGTGTGCGTTTATATGTGTGTGTGATTTGTCTGTGTGAGGGAGTGTGTGTGTGTGTGTGTGCGTTTATATGTGTGTGTGATTTGTCGGTGTGCGTGTGCGTGCGTGTGTGTGTGCGTTTATGTGTGTGTGTGTGTGTGTGTGTGTGATTGTTGTTTCAATGCTCTCATGTTCGGCATTGCCCCCACTCGCATAATTCTTTTGAATGGGCTATCTTGATGCGAGTGTGATGCCGTGAATGCGCTGTCTCGTGCACGTCAGCTCTTTTGCCCCGTGGGTACACTGCGCCTGCATGATACAGTCGTGAGCATCGGTTGCCATCGACCGCGTATTGGCTCCGAAAATTAATTTTACATATTTTTCACGCGTGTGGCGAGGATGCTTGGTATGGTCCCATAATGTGATGTGCAGGCTACGTATGTGCTTCATATTTTATATAGTAGTTGTGGGGCGAGTGGGCTTATGTGCATCATTTTGCATCTATCCATGTATATGCATGTGTGATAGTGTGAGTGGTTGTATTCTATTGAGAATGCATAACGAAATGAATATTCGGTAAATTCTGCAGCGAAGTCATAGTGACGAGTATTTATGTTTATTGCGTTGTCGGACTCGTTGCCGCATATAAGTGTACCACTTTTTGTTACTCATGAGTTTTTTACTCAAACACTGCAAGGCAGCGGCCTTTGCGACATTCGATACCGATATAGTGGGCGCCCGGCGGCGGCGTAGCGATGACGGCCCCGGAGGGGGGTGCGCGCGCATGTATGTGCCCGTTAGCACTCACCCCCACCTCCTCGTGGTGGGCGCCTGTAACCCTATAGCCGTACATGGCCTGGCACAATTGGGGGCTAGGCGGAGGGAGCCGACATCTGCGATCCGCGGGATCAACAACTGTCGGGAAGCCTCAAAACGGAGGGCTTTTCAAAATATTATTTGTACAACATCGTCAAGATCTTCCGCTCTGCGAGTCCGATATTTCTTTTCATCACCATATTATACTCCTTGAATACTCTCCCGTTCGCGGACGGGAATTGTACTCATGAGTTTTTTTGAGACGAGGAGGGTACGGGCGGATCTCAATTGGTGGCGGGCGTATTGAAGGTTGGAGCGTAGAAAGGATGGTTACAGTGTTTTGAGCTCCATTCTTATATCCGCTAGAACCACACATACTAAAATAAATAATATTGCGGTTATCTCCAAAAACGCTTCTTGGACCGTTAGATATATTATCCAACTCACCAAAGCAATCATGGGAAGTGGTAGTGAGTAGCGAGGGGGAGTGTCGAGAGCAGTTGTATGTCGCTACATCACTGTACTGAAGAAATCGGTATTAAAAGCGATATAGTAGCTATTTGACGCTAGATTGAATTGAATTGAATTGTGTCAAATTGCTACTATATCGCTTTTAATACCGATTTCTTCAGTACAGTGATGTAGCGACATACAACTGCTCTCGACACTCCCCCTCGCTACTCACTACCACTTCCCATGATTGCTTTGGTGAGTTGCCCATGCTTGTCCGCAGCGAGAGGCTTGGTTAGTGCATCCGCGAGCATCACCTCTGTCGGACAATACTTCACCACAATCTCGCCGCTCTCCTGCTTCTCACGACAGAAGTGCATCTTCATGTCGATGTGCTTGCTGCGCCCCGTCGTCATAGTGTTTTTGCAGAGGGCGATGCAGCTGTGGTTGTCCTCGTGCAGAACAGTCCCGGAGGCCTGAGGTTGTCCCATCTGCTCCAAGAGTTGCCTCAGAAATAGGGCCTCCTGTGCTGCTGTTGTGAGCGCCATGTACTCCGCCTCCGCAGTGGACAATGCCACCGTCTGTTGGCGTTGGCTCTTCCAGCTGATTGCCGCACCGTTGAGCATGAACACAAAACCAGTTCGAGAGCGTCGCCCATCAGAATCGCCTGCGTAGTCTGCATCGGCATAGCCCTCCAAGGCTACCGACACTCGCCCACCACCGTACACCAGTTTGCGATCCGATGTCCCTTTAAGGTATCGCAGCACCCTCCTGCCCTGCTCCCAGTGCACCATTGACGCTTTCACCATGTGTCAGCTTTGGTAGCTGACTGCCATGGTGATGTCTGGCCTGGTGCTCACCGAGGCATAAAGCAGACTGCCAATCAAACTCTGGTATGGTAGTGACGCAGCTGAGCCACTGTCGTCTGTGCGCTCTGCCATAGAGCCAAGTGCCATTGGTGTGCTCACGGGTTTAGCGTCCAACATGTTGAACCTCTCCAGCATGTCTAACATGTATTGACGCTGACCCAACTTAACCACTCGCGCAGGACGATCACGCTCCACCGTCATTCCTAGAAGCCATGGAATTGGTCCCAAGTCATGCACACTGAACCTTTGACCAAATGCCCGCTTAAAGCTGACGATGAAGGTTCCACCAGGACCGGCCAAGATGCAGTCGTCAACGTACAAGGCCAAGATGTAGAGACGCGTGCCGCTGCCATGGACGAAGATGTAGGGGTCTACCTTGGACTGGCGGAAACCATACCCCACGAGCCAAGTGGTGATGGTCTTGTTCCAGTAGCGTGGGGCTTGCTTCAAGCCATATAGTGCTCTCATAAGCAGACAGACTTGCTCTTGGCCGTTCTCATCCGTCGGCCTCCTATAACCCTCAGGCTGTCGCATGTAGATGGTCTCACAGAGGTCAGCCTCCAGAAAGGCTGTATTGACATCGAGTTGTTCCATCTCCCAGTCATAGTGTGCAGCGAGAGCCATAATGACCCGGAGCGCAGCAACTTTTACAGTCGGAGCAAAAGTCTCGTTGTAGTCAACGCCATGCTCTTGGGTGAAGCCCCGCGCCACAAGCCTGGCCTTATATCTAGCAATGTTGCCATCATGGTTGCGTTTGAGCTTGAACACCCACTTAGAGTCCACCAACTTACGACCCGCAGGTCGAGGAACCAGCTTCCAGGTCTTTCGAGTCATCAATGACTCATACTCGCTGTCAATAGCCGCTTGCCAGTGCTTGGCATCCGAACTGCGCAGAGCTTGCTTATATGATGTTGGCTCGAGAGGCTGGTGAGGCTTTGCCATGTTGGCGGCAACATCATCACCACGACTGTTGGCCATCCACCACTGCCCCGGAGGTCGAGAGTGCCGGGTGCTGCGCCTCGGAGCAACGCCATCGCCAGGAACAAGCTCCCCCGGCTCCTGACTCCCGCTCTCTTGATTACCAGGCACAGTATCATGCTCCCCATGCTCTTGACTCCCGCTCTCTGTGTCGTCTGGTTCAACAACGTCTTCGTCTTTGCTCCCCCGAATTCTGAAACCCAGAAGAAGTAATGAACGACGAGAGTTCGTCATCATCCGGCGCTGGCTTCGAGACAACCGACGACTCCTCCCCCATGGTGACGGAGCTAGTGAATTTCGACTCATCAAACACCACGTTCCGACTGCGCTCCACAACGGCGTGTGCGAGGGTTATACACCAACCACACTGGGGAGTCCGGCGCATAGCCCACGAAGATGCCCTTCCACGCCCGGTCATCAAGTTTTCGACGGCGGGACTTGTCAACATGGACATACGCCGGGCAGCCGAAGACGCGGAGGTGGCTTAGGTCAACAGAACGACCAGTGACCAGCTCGAAGGGCACTCCACCAGCAGCCTCACAGAAAACACGATTGCGGACGTACACCGCAGCGTTCATGGCTAGACTCCAAAAAGAACGATCAAGGCCCGCTGTGTGAAGCATGGACTTGGCAGCCGGCACCAAAGTCCCCCACTGTCGCTCCATGCGACCGTGTTGCCAGTGCGAGTACGGAGCAGAAAAGTCGTGCGACACGCCGTGGTCATCAAGCACAGCCATAAATTCGCGACCCATGAAGACGGAGTCGTTGTCAAGGCGCACGTGCTCAATCTTGTGACCCAAAGCCCGGACAGTAGCCAGAAACCGCCGAAACGACTGCGGAGCCTCATCCTTGGTTCTCAGCACGTCATGCAGGACGAAGCGAGACTTGAAGTCCGTAACGGCGAGGCTGTAGTAGCAGCCACCCAAAGAAGCCACGCCCATAGGACCGCAGAAGTCTACGCCGACCTTCTGAAAGACACGGTCAGGGTCCGCACACGGCGCACGCGAGATACGCGCCACACGAGACTTGCACAAGGCGCAGGTCTCACAGAAGCAAAGGCGGTCCGACTTACTGACCTGCACACCGGAGGTACCCAATTGCACAAGTCGATCCATACAGGACTCCCCCAAATGACCAAGACGCAGATGCCACAGAAATTTGGAGGGTCGCGCCATCGCCGGCGAGGCAGAGACAGACGGAACAACCGAAGTAGGGAGCCAAACAAGACCATGGGCACGGTGAAGGGGAATAGTGACACCACCACCATGTTGCGCATGGGCGCAAAGTACGTCGCACGGGTCCTCGAAGACAGTGCGATGCCCACGCTGCCGCGCCTGGGAGACACTAAACAGACGCTGATGGCTGGACGATGCTCGAGCCGCCAGATCCGGTACATAGAAGACATCGTGCAGCGTGATCGGGACAGCGTCGCTGTCCTTGGAGCGCAGCGTGACACGGACGCTCCCCACACCTTTGGCATAGGCACTGATACCTTTCACCCAAACCGGAGAAATCGGGCGATAGGCCTGGAAATCTCTCAAGACGCTGGTCATGTGATGGCTAGCGCCGCTGTCAACGAGCCACAGCCCAGGCTCCACATCGTGCAGGTACGGAGGCACCTTGACAGTGGCCGCCAGAAAGCCATCACTATCAAGAATCGAGGTCGACATGCTAGCGGGGAAAGCAACATACCCGCCGAACGGTGTTGCATCGGCAGTGTTCACCCGGGGTGGCCGTTTCACCCGACAGTCCTGACGCCGGTGGCCGCGTTGACCGCACGTAAAGCAAGTACCCTTGAAAGCTGGACGCCCTCCGTTGCCTCTGGTACTGCTCGCTCCGCTCTCTCCGTGGACACCCTTCAGGGACGCCACCTCTCGCTGCAAGTCTTGCAGCATGGTCCGCAGGTTGTCATCATCAGACACTGCAGGGAAAGCAGTCTTTCCGGGCTCCGACTCCTGCGCCTCTGCCAAGCGACGTTCGATGCGCACCCCAGTGGTAGCGAGAAGATTCTCAACGAAGTCCAGTGTCAAACTCGAGTCGCGCTCATTCAGAGCATCTGTCATGGTAGAATACTCAGGCCGCAGGCCCCTGACGACATTCATGACGATACGCCGATCCGGGACCACCTCGTCGACTCGAGCAAGCTGCGCCTGAACGTCGAGAAGACGAGTGAAGAAGTCCACACAAGTTTCCTCTTGACGTTGCTTCTCGTCCAGAGCATCCAGTAGATCCCCGCGCCGGTGAATGCCGTCGTGCTCGAATCGACGCAGCAAAGCTTGCCAAGCATGAAAGCCAGCTGCCTTGCTCTTCCGATCGACCTTCCGGATGATGTGCAACGTAGTCTCGGGTAAAGCTAACACCAACAAGCTGTAGAGCTTCTTCTGCTGAGCAGCATCGTCCTCGCCTTCGGAATCCAGAGCAGCGTCACAGCCCACCGCATCCACGAATGCTGTGAACCGGGTTCGGAACAAGGGAAAGTCCGCGGCTTTGCCGGAAAAAACAGGGACCTTCACACTCTCAGCCATGGAGCGAGACGCCAGCAGACAACGAACTGGGGGTCAAAAGATCAACAGAAATAAGAAATTCTCGTCCCACCAACCTCACTGGGGTCAACCTCCCCAACACAAGGAAACAGACGGCACAGTAGAAGCCGGCTCGAGCTTGGCGCGTGCGTCGAAAGGAGATGAATAAGGTTCCGGTACAGCAAGATCAAGTGAAGACGACCCAATTACCCCCAAACAGGTATCAAGTAACAAGAAGAACAATCTCCAGGAGCTCGACAAGTCTCCGACAACAGACGAATAAGGTTCCGACACGTCCCGACCACACGCAAGGTTGCCAAGCACCACAACGCAGGTAAGAGGTAACACGGCAACACTCGTCACGCGCTCAACAGGAACGTCGACAGCTGATACAACACGTTCCGACACGTCTCGACGAAGCGTAAGTGGTCTAGGCAACCACCACGCAAGTAACAGGCAACGCGGTAACAGTCGCCAAGAGCTCGACAGGTCGGTTGACAACGGATAATCAGGTCCCGATACGTCGCAAACAAGCTCACGCAGTCCAACGACGACCACGAAAATAACAGGGGATATGGAACAGTCCCCACAACTCGATAGATTCGCCGACAGCGGGAAAAAAAATCAGGTTCCGACACGCCGCGAACGAGGTCAAGCGATCCAAAACACCACCACGAAGCACAACAGGCGACACGGAAAATCCCAGCAATCTTGTCAAGTACGTCGACAACAAGTCGACCGAGTGGTAACGCTAGCGACAGGATAGACGAAATTATACAGTCCACACGCTCGTTCACACTTCTGCAGACCAACGGTATCGCCAACGATATCAGGCAACACACGTCGCAGCAACCCAAGCTGTACTCACCACCAGAATATGGAGGCCACAACTTCCGTATAACAGTACGGAATCGATCCTTCAGCCCAGCTCCAACACACAAATTGAAGTCGAAGCGCCGACAAATTTGTAATCCAGTAGCTCCTCGTTGACAAACTTCCCGACGTGGTAGTAGTAGAAGAAGCAATGACGTAGCAGAAGTACTACTGTAGAAATGTAGTACAAGTACTGCTATAGTGCTGCTGTAGTAGTAGAAGTGGAAGTAGAAGTACTGCTGACTCAGCAGGGGTTACGAGGTGCGTGGGAGTACTGGGGAGGGCCCATAACCTATTGAAGATTGGAGCGTAGAAAGGATGGTTACAATGCTTTGAGCTCCATTCTTATATCCGCTAGAACCACACATACTAAAATAAATAATATTGCGGTTATCTCCAAAAACGCTTCTTGGACCGTTAGATATATTATCCAACGGTCACAATTCAATCTAGCGTCAAATAGCTACTATATCGCTTTTAATACCGATTTCTTCAGTACTGTGATGTAGCGACATACAACTGCTCTCGACAGGGCGTTGGGGCTGGCGGCGGACATCCGGGAAGCAACACTAGGGCAAGGTGCTCGCTAGCCGTCGACTAACCATCTATGACTCGAACCTCCCTTGGGGGCGAGACGTTACGTAGGCCGGAGGAGTCTCGCAGCCGGTGGAGCGACACGGTATGGCGGCGGAGGTCCAAAAAACCGGTACGAAGGGTGTCGGCTGAAATGTTCCCGTACCCGATACCTTTTGAGGAACGGTGCCTCAATCCTTGTGCTCGACCAACCCCTCCCCTAGATAGTACCTAATTGTCGATAGGCTGCCTCATGCATTGTGCCTAGGGTTATCGCAACGGCACATTGCGTATATCGGCGGTCCCCTAACAACGTAGACCACCGGGGGAGAATACGCACGGACGAAGAGGGGATGTGTGACCGTCGACGACGTGTGCGAGGGGGGTTTTCGCCTGCCTTTCCCCTTGGAGTCGCACCGAAGTCACATATGAGCAGAGGTCAGGTAGGCCCGTCGCAGCGAGCGCAAGTCGACTAGCTTGGCTGATCGAAACCCTCGCGGCGGCAAAAGCAAACCGCGCGTCGTGGGAACTAGCGACACCTAATTTTTCATATTAGCTAGAAGACAAAGTTACTCGAAAATTTAAAACATGTGTACTTTATTGATTTGACGGTGTTATTGTAATGCCATTAGTAGTTACGACCATGTGCACTATAAAGAGGTTGGAACATGTGGTTCACAACGTAAACCCTAATCATAACAGTCCGCTTTAGGTTGATAAAGGGACCGCCCATAAACAAAAGCCGTTAACTCGATATTTATGAAGACAGTTTCATTTCAACAATTGCATTTCATACCGCTACAATGCCAATAGCGCACGTCTCGAAAGAAGCTGTTGGCGGAGATAAATCCTAATGTTGCGTTCATTGTGAATCGCCGAGTAGGTCGTCGCACGATACGACACACGCGAGTCGAAGCATTTTGTTGTACATTGCGTTGTCACACAAACATTGCGTTGACACGAAGTCTGTATCATACAATCATTTTCTGTTACTCCTTTTAAGTTGGTTTCTATCGACCAAGGGACGTTGTTGTGGCAGTTTGCCTCTTGTAGATTGCTAACACAAATAAATACGAATACGGGAGTGCAGTTTTCTCCCTCCACTGCACTAGACTTAAATGAGCCTAGGTAGCTCTTGCCAGCTCTCGCATGCTCTTCGTTCTATAGAGCGCTCCTGTAACGGTCATCCGCATTCCAGGCTGCGTAGCCAACTTGTCTCGGGAAATAAGAGCCGCGTGTTTTGCGGCACGCGGAGCTAACTGTGCGTATTGTACGCACCGGGAGTTTCACGTAGTACAGTACAACGAATAGTGCCCTTCAGCTAAACAATGGCTCTAGTGCAACTCCAAACACACTACTTCCGTGGAATAGTACGGTAAGTGAAGTAACGAGTACATGCACATTGTCATGTAACGTGCTGTCACATGATAATACTCGGCATACTCTGGTCTAATTGATAATCTATTTTAGGAAGACAAAACTATATAACCGAAAGGAAGAAAGTCAAAGTGTGGCATGCGCGACATTCGAAAACGCTTCAGTCCATATAACTACGCACTTTTCGAAGGCAATAATCGGCGAAGGCGTAGTCGGCGAACACATGCTCAACGCGGAGAGTGATGTTTTACAACCAAACACAAATCTGGAAGACTGCCATCGCTTTGATAAGTCTAATTATGAGGCTATTAAGTACAACTCATGTCGCGGCCGACACTGCGTCATGATTGTCGTGTCGGCGGCAAGATACTTGCGCATGGTCGCCTCAGTCGCCACTTCCCTCGGGTAACACAGTCTGCCTCAAACGTCCCAAGCCTTTCTAGCGGGGACCGCATCAGGGTCGTCGTTGTCATCGGGGGAGTGCCGCTGGCGATGCGGGCCGGTTGAAGCGGGTCGCACGGGTGACGCCAAAGGTTCTCCGCCCGTTCTAGGCGTCACCGCCTGCCGGTCCGCAATGTTCCCCAAGTGTTGCGGCCGGCCGGGGCCTCCGCCCACTGCACTGTGCGCCCGAACCCCGCGGGCGACCGGTTGCGCGGGTTGGCTGATGGGGGCGAAGCTGTAGGGGGTGAGGTAGATGCGCAGGATGCGGATGAAGGCCTCCGCGAGGGTGTCTCCCTTTTGGGGCAGCACGTTTTTGTGCGGCTTGGAGAAGGGCCACAACGCCCTGTTTTGGAAGAGAGCCGGGCTGGACGGGCACAAGGCAAGGGCGAAACAGGGACGTTAGCACCCGCCAAGATTTCCATATTCAGGCTTTCATACTAAGCTGAACAGAGGTGAATTAAGCCAGTATCGACACAGATATTAGCACCCGCCAAGGATTTTATATAGAGGGTTTCATCTTTAGCATGCAGAGGGAAATTAAGCCAGTATCGACACAGATATTAGCACCATCCAAGGATTTTATATTAAGGGTTTCATGTAAAGTATGCTGGGGGAAACTAAACCAGTATCGACACAGACATTAGCACGCGCCAAGGAGTTTATGAGGAGGTTTCATCTTAAGTATGCAGAGGGAAATTAAGCAAGTATCAATGTAGACATTAGCACGCGCCAAGGATTTTATATTGAGGGTTTCAAATAAAGAATTACATAGGGAAATTAAGCCAGTATTTATGTAGACATTAGCACGCGCCAAGGATTTTATATTGAGGGTTTCGAATAAAGAATTACATAGGGAAATTAAGCAAGTATCAATGTAGACATTAGCACGCGCCAAGGATTTTATATTGAGGGTTTCAAATAAAGAATTACAGAGGGAAATTAAGCCAGTATCGATGTAGGTTTTAGCGCGCGCCAAGGATTTTATATTGAGGGTTTCAAATAAAGAATTACAGAGGGAAATTAAGCCAGTATCGATGTAGACATTAGCACGCACCAAGGATTTTATGTAAAGGCGATTAAGTTTTTATTGGTTGTGTTAGGAGGCGGCCCCCCTTTTTTGTTTTAGCCCCTTCTTACAAATTACGTTCACCCAGCCCGTGATTCAAGTACTGCACATGACTACATACTGTCAGGTCCTGCGTAGCACAACACTGCGACAAGGTTCTGGGTTCTGAGGTTAATTTGGAGGATAGGGTTTGGGGCTTTAGGGGTTTCAGTGGGGAGGCAGGGGGTGAGGCTTCTAGCAGTACTTTAGAAAAAAATATCTCTACCCCCTCCTTTATCTTTGAGAAAGACCACAACCTTGAACAATAAATAAAAAACCTAATCGCCTCATTATGGTCTTCAGATTAATAAAAACAGAGCACTGAGGAATTGAGTAAGTATCATCGACGAAGATATTGTCGATTTGTGTAACAAATAATTTCATCATTGAGTTTAATCAATTATGAAGACAAATTGTATACGGGCCATTCAATAGTTTTGAGCGTTTCAATCGTGAGACAATGGGCAATGATCAGAATATGAGTGCGTCGGTGGGTCGACGAGGTCGTCGTTCATCCCACCTGATGATGGCGTGGTAAGAGATGCCCTCCGCAACGGCTCGGGCAATTCCTTCGTGCAAGTCGGGTGGCAACTTCATATCGGGCCCCTTGCTTTCTTTCACGATCCGCTTCACCTGAGACATGCACATGACGCCAACCTGTCGCTAAGCCGCCGGGTCGCGTACGGAAAAAAAAACAAGTCGAAGTATTGCCTTACTGACGGAGTGGCAACCCGCGGGTGAGTGTCGAGGAAAGCTGCGAGACGTGGTTGTGTGCAGGATGCATAATGTACCATTGAGACGAATTCCTTTATGTAGTGCTGGAGATGTGACAGCAGGTTCGACGCCTGGGCCTCCGTCTTTTCCGACATCGCTTGAATAACGGACCCGTGCCACCGGCGCATTTCCTTGAAAATGGTGTCCTTGAGCTCCGCCATGTTGCGAGCCGCGGTGTCTGTAGTTTCACACCGACGATGCAAATCAGCGACCACCGTGCGATACGCACTTGTAACGAAATCGACGGAGAGTCGTCGAGGGTCGAAGCTTTGAGGGCGAAACCGGTAATTGCTGTAAAACGTTTCCTTTCATTGAGGGGGAAAGCGGGTTCATTCGACGGAATCGGCAGCTCACCGTTTAGCTGCTGTATCATCGAGGCGAAACGCGCCGCCTCGCTCCCCCCGCCAGACAACATAACGCCCTCCAAGATACGCGTCAGCTTGGGCGACGCCTCCAGCACGTCCGTCATTTTATCAGCCAACGCATCCACGGGCAGCTCGTACTGATGGTACGTGGTGGGCGTGTCTGAGTCATTGTTGCTGACGGAGAGGGAGCCTCGTCGTATGATGCCGTCCAGTTTCCTCGCCATCGCCGCCTGTTGCGCAGCGGCCTTCTCCGATCTCTCCCTATCCCCACGCTCCAGCCTCTCCGCCAACTCCCGCATTGCTCTCGTCAGCTCTCGCTGCAGCGCGTCGACCTCCCATTTCCCTGTGTTACCCACCGCGTCGTCGAGACTGTCGAGGCGTTCAGCTAGCCACGCCTTCTGTCGTTTCCATTTCACGTCTCCGCTCCCCTTAGCTTTTTTCTTATTTACGATCGTAATTTTCGCCAGCGCGCGCTTCACGCCCTCA
This sequence comes from Tetraselmis chui, assembly GCA_026401115.1. Lineage (NCBI taxonomy): Eukaryota > Viridiplantae > Chlorophyta > Chlorodendrophyceae > Chlorodendrales > Chlorodendraceae > Tetraselmis > Tetraselmis chui. The sequence continues at coordinate 73,798 of JAPMLY010001270.1, forward strand.
CTGATCGGCGTCAAGAAGCGGGGCTGCAGCTCCTGCAGCGCCCCGTGCAGCTCCGACATTTTCTTCAACAGCAACGCCGTGTCTATATTATTTCGCGGCGGGGTCGCGTCCCTGATGCTCTGTTTGATAGCGTTGATCCCATGCTGCGTCTCCGTCCTCAGCGCCGACACCTCTTCCCGCACCTCCGACAGCGACCTCCGCAACTCCCGCGAATCCGCACCTGTATCGACGCAATATTTGTTAAACTTCAAAAACTTTCCGGTCGTAGCTTTCACGTCATAGAATTTTTATTTCAAATTCATCTTCTTCTTCGGTGAGCAGTCGTACTTGCCCCGACCAAAGTAATAGAGGGCAGCGCTAAGGGTCTCTCCATGGCAGCAACTTCTTAGAATCAAAATTGCTCTTCCCTTGAATCAGTAATGGGTTTATTGTGCTTTCAGCGATTAAAGTTAAGGCGTAAGGTTAATGCGTCTCGATTATCTTTATGCTATGTACATATTCATTGCGTCATATTCATTGCCCACCGCTCGCACATACGATGAATTTGCTCCCGCTTTCTTGAACACGATTATCTTTCGTAACATTCATTGCGGCAGAATTGTTTTCAAACCTACTCTAAATCTCTCAAGCTTTTGCGCGCGCGCGCGCGCGTGTGTGTGTGTGTGAGAGAGAGAGAGAGAGAGAGAGAGGGGGGGGGGGGGGGGGGGGGGGGGTGTGCGTGCGTTTTGAGTGTGTGTGGTTATCGGGGGTGAGTAAAAGGAGGGGGTGAGTATCAAGAAGGAAAACATGTTCGAATCGACAGCGTTTTCCTAGTCAAAACACGCCATTCTGGGGCGAGCGGAAGACTCGAATGAAACTTGTAAAACAGCTGTGGCCTTCCTGCATGTCTGTCTTCGTCTTGCACGCGGCAGACACAGCTTTCCGCTTCCCTTATTCTTCGACCTCGCCAATATAAATTCCTTTTGTATTACGGTAATGTAAAATTATCTTCCGATAGCCCAATTTATCACAAGTAGAACACGAATTTGCTGATTCATTTTTCGAAACTGTGGTAACATATTCCGTGATATTGTCCTTATATGTTCGTGGAGGATTCGTGGACGTTATGCTGTACGCACTTAATCCCGAACTGTTCTATCAACCCCCCCTTTTTCGAAAATAAGCGACCTAAAACAGACAAGTCGTCGTCTGTGAAGACTCAGACAGAACACAAACCCGTCGCCAAGGCGGGTTGGATCGACAGCCCCTTCCCGAATCGGCAATCCGCAAGGGGGTGGTTCGTATTATTGTCGAGGTTGGAGCGGGAGCGCTACTGACCTTCTTGCGACCTCATCCTCGACAGTGCGTCAATTGCTTGCCGCAGCTCCGGGAGCGACTTGTCCCACTCCGAAGTATCTGTGCCAACACATTTGCAAGAAATAAAAACATATTGTAAACACATTCCAACAAAAACAAAACTAGTCGCGACGCGAGCTCAATGTCAAATATATAATCGACAAGTTTTTCCATCGCTGCCGATTGATAATGTTTAACCTCCGACTCGCATCCGCTGCCTCGGCGACTATCGAGTGCGCCGTGCGAATAATGATCAAATACTCGTTGTCGGGGGCTTGCTCATCGACGACTGCTCGAATACGGCGGACACTCGGAAATTGCAACCCGAAATCGACGGACACTTAATTGTGTTAGAGATCGATTTATCCTGCGATGTTCGACTCGTCAGTGTGATAACTTACGACCGTTGGTGCCTCGTGTGCATGCAGCGCCATTTCGCACATTTTTTGGCAAAAGCATATGCACAGGTACGAAAACAATCGGTAAACTCGATAAAGCGTTATGCTCAACATTGGGGAAGTACGATATCTGGGCTGATTACTCGTGTCGCATATATATTTTAGCGATAGTAGGAGCCTCACCTTGTTGCGTCTTCGTCTCTTCTGTCCCGTTGCTTGCTCCTCCACGACTCAAACCCGAAAGCGACTGCATCCACCCAGACGAATCTGCGAAATGTAACCGTAATTTATGGTAACTCTGACTCATAAATTCGTTGAGTTAAGGCACTCACGTCATTAAATTCAGGTTTTATGGGGAAAATAAAAGACGTAGTGCCTACACAGAAATACAGAACTGATGGTCCAAATCGGAAAAGTCATAGTGTGTACGTGTGATCGAGCGTGTGTGTGCGTGTGTGTGTGTGTGAGTGTGTGTGTGTGTGTGTGTGCGCGCGTACGCCTGTCTATATGTATATGCGTACGAGTATCTGTGCGCGCGTGTGTCCGTGTATGCGTGCATTTGTTTGTGCCTGTCGGTGCTTGCGTGTGAGTGAAAGTGTGTGTGTTGGCAAGTGAGAGTGTGTTGGCGCAGGTGTGTGTGAATGCGTGCGTTTGTCTGTAAGCGGATGAAAGTTCGTGCATGCGATCGTGCGAGTTCGTGCGTTTGTTTGTGCGTGTGTGCGTGCGTTTTTGTCTATCTATATATGTGTGTGTGTGCGTGCGTGCGTGCGTGTGTGTGTGTGTGTGTGTGTGTGTGTGTGTGTGTGTGCGTTTGTGTGTGTGTGTGTGCTTTTTTTGTGAGGTGTGTGTGTGTGTGTGTGTGTGTGTGTGTGTGTGTGTGTGTGTGTGTGTGCTCGCGCGCGCACTCGTGTGTGTGGTGGGGGATTGCCAATTATTTGGGAGTAGGGGGGGGGGATCGTCGTTATCATCCCAAGTGCGACGAGGATCACCTTGCTGCGTCGTTTTCGACTGGAGCGCCTGAATTGCGTCACGTAGTTCCGACAGCATCCTTGTCCACTCCGATGTATCAATACTTTGCAGCGTGGTCGACGCGCTGTTAGCTGCAGCAGGAGTCTGAGCCTCAGCAGCAGTCTGTTTTCCCTGCGTCAATGCGCGTATGTCCGTCCGTAGGTCCGACAGCGCCGCCCTCCATTCGGCCTCATCGATACTTTGACTTCGGGGTGGCTGAGGGGCGTCACTACCCTGATGCACCATTGCCGTCAGAGCGTGGATCTGTTCGTGGAGGGCCGAGAGCAACTTATTCGTCAAGCCCAAGTCAACGCCCCCCGGCGCGGCGGACGCCACCTCAGCAGTACCCGTAAATTCCTGCGCCTTCGTCTTCAGAGCCTCAGTTGCTTCACGTAACTCCGACAGCGCTTTCGTCCATTCCGATACATCGGTATTATATGGAATCGGGGGTTCGTCTCTGCTCTCCTGACCCGGAGCGCCTTCGTGCGCCTTTGCCCTCATAGTTTCCAGTTGTTCTCGCAGCTCAAACATCAAACCTTCCCATTTCGACGTGTCAACGACATTCGCCGTCATCGACCCGCTCGAGCTTAGCGCGTCGATAATCTCCTGCGTCTTTCCCTTGAGCGTCTCGGTGTCTTCACGCAGCTTCGACAGCTCATTCGCCCATTCCGTCACGTCGACAAGTATCGGTTGCGTCGGCGCGGACTCGACACTGTTTGCTGCATCTGGGTTCGGAACCGCGACAGCACGTAATTTGTCATCCACCTTTTTCCCCATCGCTTGAATATCGTTTCGCAGGTCCGATAGTAACTCGTTTGTCTTGTCGTTAGCAACCGGCGATGCGGACGCAGCATCCGCCAACTGTTGCGCCTTCATCTTCAGAACCTCAGTTGCTTCACGCAGCTCCGACAACACCTTCGGCCATTCCGATGTGTCGATATCTGACGGAAGCTGGTAATCGTCATTTATGTCCGGGTTGGCAGAGTCAGCAGCTCCTTGGTTCATCTTGGCCTTCAAGGTGTCGAGGTGGTCTCGCAGCTCCGACAGCAAACCTTCCCAATTCGACGTGTCGACGACATTCGTCGGCGTTGGCCCGCTCGAACGATTCGAACTGAGTGCGTCGATTATTTGCTGCGTCCTCGACTTCAGCGTCTCGCTGTCTTCAAGCAGCCTCGACAGCTCATACGTCCATGTCGGCACATCGGTAGGCACTGATGCCGGGGGCGGCGCGGACTCGTCATTCGTCGAGTCGCCTTGATTCGGAGCTTCGGCACCACTTCGTAGTGATTGGCTATCCATCTTTGCACCTAGCGCCCGAATATCTTCTCGCAGGTCCGATAGCGCCTTCTTCCAGCCTTCCGAAGAATCATCGACGGGGGTCGACGGCATCGGGGGTGCGTCGTCGGCTTTACCCGCATTGTCAGCGTCGTCGCTGTTCGGCGGCTCATTAGTGTCCTTGAGTCCCTCAATCGCGACCAAAATGGCGTCCGATCGAGCCACGTTATCCGCAAACCCGTCGTCAACGCAGGTCCGAGCCTCGCGTACCTCTGACATAATATTTTTCGCCACCTCGAGCGTTTCGACGCTTGTGTCGTCAACAGGCGGGTGAACGGCGGGGGTAAGCGCGTCGAACTTGTTGCCCTGATTTCTAGCCATCGCCAACAAGTCGTCAAGCTTGGCCTCCAGTTCCGCTGTGTCAGTAGTCGGCTGCGATCGCGCTGATGGACCGGGCACTAAGGAGGGAGGGCGGTCCTTCATGCCCGTCGCCATCGACGCATTGTTCTTGCTGTCGTCTTTCTTCTTCAACATCTTGTAGATTTTGGGGAGGAGATGCATGTTGTCATTAGCTCGATTGACTCTCATATGAGGATACGGGTAGCCGGGACCATTACAGCTGGGCTTCTCCCTGCGCACGACAATTAAAACACACTTCATAAATCAACTTAGTTATGGCACCATTGTACAGTCCTACGGTCACCAAAATTAGTAGTATATGTATATACATAGATATGCAGCTCACCCGTTGAGGCTGGGGCGGTGAGGGCTTCGTAGTGCCTTGATCAAGCTGTGGAACGTGCTCAATAGCATATTGGCCTCCTCCTCCTTGGTGGGCAACCGGTCCGCATCCACGACCGCACTGTGCACGAACTTGAATAGGCACCAACACGCTAAGTCAGAACCTAGACTGTGCAGAATGGGATCTTCAGGATTAGATAGGACATTGTAAAAAAATGGACCACGCGCAATACTTTCAAGATAAGAGTAAACTAAGGTTTGGAAATGACGCCAAGTCGAGGTATTTGGGTTAGACGGTGAGCCGAGTCGTTGTTGTAAATGGGGTCGGAGGTAAGATGATGAAGCGGATGCGTGGCTGTTATATTACACTGACCTGTGCTGCGGCGGAGGTGGCGGGCTTGGTGCGCATGTTGGCGCGTTGCAGTAGTCTTCGATGTTGTGACTGCGCGAGAAAGTCGACAGCAAGGCTGGCGATGACCGCGACGAATGTGAATACCTCCGCTCCACCAACGCCTGCGCTCAGCAACATGAAAGTATATAGGCTAGCGACTCAATATCATAGCATTATTTCTTCAACGGTGACTCGTGAAAGTAAAACGTCACTCGGAAAGTGATTGCAAAGTAGTGATAAAGATCGTCGTTTAAATTGAACGCCGATAAAGCTTTTTTATAATCTTGGATGGGCCGAGCATGACGACTCACCGAAAGCGACTGCCCCAAGGATGACGAAGGCCGTCAAGCAGGCAAACGCGGCGATTATGGCCGCGTAAATGAGCAGCTGCGAAGAGAGTGGGAGTGTGGAGCGCGCGCTGTTCCAACGCATCCATCGCCTGCTGGCGGCGAGCCCCTTCCGGCGTTGCTGCTTCCACGACCGTAAAGTGTCACGAAGTGACAGCTCCTTCTCTTCGCTCCCCTCCCCATCACCGTCGCCGTCAGCCTCGCCCTGTCGTGCGATGTGACAGCAATACCTCACATCAGCTCTCACTGATTCTCCCGTGTCGATGTACTTGGATATACCCATAGTACCGCATAGTTTTTGGGGGATACAGTTCATAAATAGTCACACTACTGAAGTAATTGTGACCACTGCGCCGACCTGTTGCTCATCACCCTCTCCCTCATCTCCGCTTTCGTCATCTTCGTCATCGTCCTCGCCGTCTTCCTCGACAGCCGCGTTTTCCTGCTCCTCGCCGATCTCCTAAATGTGCAGCGCGGCACCGACATGGATAAATCAGTATCGCTTCATTAAATCGAGAAACAATGATCGCTGATTGATGAGCGAGAAAACAGTTGATGCGAGGTAAGTTCGGAAGATGACAGAAGGAAATTATGGGTTGAACTTCGATGGGTGAGCCAGTAGAAAGGAGGAACTAGAAAGAGCGGACGACCTACGTTTTCGATTTCGTTGTCGATGGACATCAAATTCTGGAACGCGCCCTCTCGTGCCCGCGCGCGTTGACGAAGTATCACAGCTGCGCCGCCCACAACCATCAACACCGCCGGCAAAGCTGCCGCACCCCGCAGCAGAAGCGCCAAAAGGAACCACAACAGCACCATGCAGCCGTACCATGCGCCGAACAGGCAGGTGATGGCGAGGACGATCTGCTGCGCGCGGCGCACGACTCGCGGAAAGAGGAGCAACATGGGCGAATGATACCTCGCAGGTGAGTAAATACCGTCGTGCCAAATGTAATCCAGCAGACCCAATAGGATGACCACACAGCTGGGAATGAGCAACAGCATCGGAAGCCCATCGTCCTGGCCGTCGTTGTAGTCGTCGTGAGTGATGACAGCAGTGGCGAAGACGGCAGGCATCCACAACGCGGCGAGAGCACACCATATGAGCCCTTGAACGACTGCCGCTAGTATCAAATGGAAGCGGGCACCGGGAAATAAGGTCACCCCCGTCATCCTCCCATACTCCTTCACGGTATCGACTGCACCATCGTCGATTTTGACGGACATCGAGCGGCGTTCCTTGCCCTTCTTATTGACGACCTACAATTCCGTCAGTATATAACAATATCAGTCACTACCTTAGTAGCGAATATAAAGAGGTTGGTGAGACTCGACGGAATTCGGCTAGTGACGCTGACCTAGAAAGTTAACATCAAGACTATCTAACATGGAGCTACAATGTCAGAAAGTTGGTGACTAAGCACATAATTCATCGGCCGTACTTTGCTGCTTTGCCGTGGTGTCGCCGCCGCGGCCGACTTCCCACCGCTGTTGGGCCCCTCTTCCATGGCGTCCATGCCGCACGCCTCCTCGTCATTATCAAACCATACAAATATGGCCTCCAACACTGCAAGAAAAAGAAAGGGGGGGAATAAGCAGCCGACAATCACGCTACACGGACATATTCAAATATACCCGACAAATAAGTTGGCGGCCGACGACATTCACGTCGTGTGATTTTGTGACTCTATTATGGAAGTATGTATGCTACGCAGTGTGCTACTATATTGATGGCTCACCCGCGAGTGCTAGGCGTTCCACCAGCAGCCACACTCCCATCAACTGCTCCGGCGACTCTGCGCCCACCTGTACCGTCGCCATTGTTTTCTTCTCGTGCCCGAAAGGCCAGCACGCAAACTTCCTATTCGAGGAAGCACCCTGATAATTATTGAAGGACCCAAGTGTGGGCCTTCCGACGTCTGCGTCACTCGCCGGCTCAAACTGATGATGCAGCGGGCGACGTTCCTCAGAGGTGGGCGTCGACTGCGACGGAGAAGCCACCGCCGCCGTGCCGCCGGTTTCCTCATCGAAATTTGCTTCTGGCTTCCTACCGTTGTCGGCGCTGCTCCAAGCAACTGGCTTCAGAAGGCTAGCCAACGTATGGAGGGGGTCGGAGGGCTCGAGGGCTTTGCGTTCGTGGTACAGACCTGATAACATATCCAAGCCTCAGTAAATGAAAATCCAAAAGTTGACGCCATACACACGTCCCGTCAACATTTGTTTTGCTTCGTGATTAGTCGTCCACATAATTAATTTGAATTCGGAATTGTGTCCGGAATTTAGGACCGCATGTGCGTCAGGATTCGCGTGGTCGTCCCATCAGCAAGCGACTTCGCTTCGTGATATAGGAACCCCTTGTTGCGATGTTGAAATAGAAATGACCGAATAGCGGTATGTTGTTATGTAAGCTTTATGCAGATTGTGTCCTCGCGAAGGGAAATATTGGCCCCGATAGTGTTATTTCGCGTACCGAGAATGGCGCGGTAGACAGCCGACCCGCTACTCTGCACTCCATTGTAGGAGATGGTCTCCACTGTCCGTTGAGTGTAGGGCTCGGTCTCTTTGCCGAGGACGAACAGGCCCAGGTGTGGCCAACAATCGCGTATGGAGCCCAACCATTTCTCCATCTGATGAGACGCATCATATTATGAGCCGGAAATGTTAAGGTTCCTAGCGTTAGGAAAGTTAGTACAACAATCCATTGCACCTTGGCCGTATCATTACAGTTAATCCTTTAAGCAACTGTGGTAATTTTAATGTTGCGAGCGGGTGACGAGGATAGTATCCGCCGTTTCCTTAGAATTCCCGGAATGGTCGATGAATATCATACGGCATTCACGGGCGGGTCACCTTGTCGTCGCGTTCCTCTTGGCTGCAATTACCAAGCGCACTCGCAATATCATTTGCGAGTCGGGCCTCACTACTCGTGGATGAGTCGTTTTCTTGGTCGGCGGACGTCGACAGAGGCGTGCGGCGCCGCAAGACCTCGCGCAACGCCTCTTCCGCGTATTCCCACGGAATGTGCACAATAATTGCGCCGTCGGACAGCTGGCACCAGCCGTACGCACGGAAACCGAGCAACATGTACTGCAGGAAATCCTGCTCGTTGTGGATAAGCCGCTTCGTGGTGAGCACCGCCCATGCCGCAAACATGACAGCGATGACGACCGCCAGCGCCACGGAATACCTGCAATGCCCGTCGGCATGCGCAAAGTGAGTATCCGACTTCCGTTACAAATTGTTGCATACACGCCAGGCCGCGTGTTATCAATGAACAGGATAGGTATGAGTTCATGTTTCTCACATTATTATGCAAGCCAGTGTTACACATTATTCATGGCGTGAAGCTAATAAAAGCATTTTTCGTGCATTTATCGGCCCGACATGAAGTAGCGTATGATTTTCATTGTAATGCGTTCAGTGCTATGGGTACGCATGGCACCAAAACAAATGCTATGAACACGTTGTGAAATGGATGATAAAAAGTTAGCAGTAAGCTAAACATAACCTATTTCATCGTTCCGTGCGATATCCTCACTAAACGTAATTTCATCATACATCGTCTTGCAATGACAATTCACTGACATATCAGTCACACTTCAAAGTGAATCGGTGTACTTAGCGTTTCATTTAACCGCATTGCAAATTCGCTGGCCGGGCGCATTTTTCATTTTCAACTCTTTTTGCAGCGTGCGGGAGTTGGTCCACGGGTTGTGAAACGGATGATAATGGAGGGTCACACGGTGGAAAGGGTAGGGAGAAAACACTGAATGAGATACAAAGCAGGCTATTTTGTGAGTGGACAAAAACAATATTTTAATGAACTTTGTTGACGGGTACCAACAAAATAAAGGGCGGCGGGAAAAGGGCGCACCAGATGATCGCCATGAGGTTTGAGTCGTTGGAAAGAGTCCACGCCTCGAATGTCATGTTGGCAAGGCCAGTATCCGGGTCGGGGGAGCAAGTGGCCTCTCGCTACGTTGCAACAATGTCGGCAATGCGTATGTCAGTGCATTGGCATGACAAAACACACTGTATAGGTCACTCAAGTCTAAACTAATTCATTTACTCGCTCGTTCAGTCATTTTTTGTTCCCTTGTTCATATATAACTCATTTCTTGGTTTGTTGAAAAGTTCATTAACATTATCTGTTCAAGCCGGAAATCTGTCATGTATGCATTCGTTCCTTAATAATTCCTCAGTAATTCACCCTCCCTTTCATTCCTTTATCAACTCAGTCATGCATTCCTTTGTTCCTCCATCCATTTCCTTATTCATTTACCTATCCACCCATCCATGTATTCATCGGTTGCTAGCTTATTCATTTATTCATCACCGTATGCAGTTAATTATTCATTCATCAATGGATCCAAGTTACATCCATTGACTGTTTGTGTTTCATCCATTCATTCAGCTGTCCATTCATTAACCCATCCGTGAACGAGTGTAGCTTGCAGTTTGTTTGTCCATACATCTGCCCACCCCTCCATCGATCCGTTCCTTCCCTCGTCCGTCCGATCGTTCGTTCATCCATTCGCCCATTCAATCATTCATTCATTCGTTAATCTATTCATTCATTCGTTCATTCATTGGGGTTATGCGATTCATTTGGAGTCGTCGGTCGAACATGAATTCCTTGTTCCCCATCGCCGTTTCTCCTTGCCAATTAGTTTTCTAATTTCTCAATTTGGATTTAGTTAGCGATCAATTCCAATACCTGCCTATCATAAGTATTGTAAACATCAACGCGTCTGACTCGTAACGAAATCGCCAACTTTACAAACTAATAAATTTGAATTACAACAAAGATAGTAAAAACTGCATAAAAACCCATCGCCAATAAATAGTTTCTTATCGTTTTTCAATTTCACGTTTGAATGTATGGGAGGGGGCCCTTCGAGGTGTAAGCGCGGCTGATAAGAACAATGCATAAATCCTATGCTCTAATATGGCTGCGGTAGCTTCTTAGCACTTACGAGGTCGGAGAGGGCGTCGCCGTCGTCGGAGCGGAAGAGGGCCGATGCGCGCATGCCGGGGCATTGCTTCGCTGCACCCGACTCCATTTGCCACGACAGGTTGTCATCCCACAAATCAGCCATCGTCACCTGATGTTCAGACATAACACGCAATAGGGGGCGCGCGTAATGTGATGCGCAAACGAATATCAAAGTGCAAATAGAATATATCAAGTACATTTTACACATTGTTTCCTCGATCGGGCATGACAATGGAGAAGCAATTGATAAGCATTGTGGCGGATTGGAGTACGTATGCACTACCTCATGGTATCCCGTGTGGGAGGGCTGTCGCCCAGGGCACATTCCGGGAACGAGGACAACGTCTTGGTGGTACAACCTGGGCGACACCACGCCTACCGTGCATGAACGGCGGCAGTGATGGAGGAATAAGAGCCACGGGACATGAGTGAAATGAACAATGAAGAAATGAATTCGGGTCGATTAAACATGACTCGGCAAATAGTTGACGACAAGGGTGGTGACATTACGAATACACAGTCACACACACACACACACACACACACACACACACACACACACACACACACACACACACACACACACGCAAACACACACACGCACACACACACACACAAACACACACACACACAAACACTTACCCACACTCACACACACACACAAACACAAAACACACACACACACACACACACACACACACACACACACACACACACACACACACACACACACACACACACACACGTGTGTAGTACGCTTATGCACACACGCGCGATGGCCCCAAAAGTGCATCAAGATTTTTAACACGAGTGTACACGCATAAAATCAAGTCGGATTACATTTCAGCAAACTGATACTATCCTTCTCACGTGACTGATCCGTATTTTGCATTAGTTTGCGCAGGAAACGGGAGCGCGCATGGGAACATGACACGCGCAAAAGGAAAGAACAACGCGACAAATCAATTAACAAGTTCGCTATTCTGCGGCGACATATCATAACCTGGTATGAGACACAATTAGGGGTTCCTCCTACGAACACGCTCAACATACAGCGAAAGCGGCGTGGGGACTATCATGCTATTCATTATCTACAACACTGAACATTGATGGCACTGAGCAGCTTCGTAAATTGCATGCGAATCTCTACCCGAATTAGTTACACACAGCATTTACCCTTCGCAAAACGAATTGAAATGCATTTGAGAGATTGGAAATACAATGAGAAAATATTGGGTAAAAGCATGTGCAGAGTATAGAACAGCACTCACCGAAGGAAAATATGCCGTAAAACCACTGCCGCACGAGGGGCCAGTAGGGCCTGTGGACCCACAGCCACGAGCCAGAGAAGGGCTGACCCTCAGCGCCGCCCACGCCTGCGGGCGCCGTGATGTTGAGGAAGCCCATATCGTATCGGTCGGAAAAGGCGTCGCTGAGGTCGGCGGATACCGCCTTCACCAGCAGCAGCACGTGCTCCGCCGCCAGCACCGTCGTCTGATTGTCGTCGTAAACTGACGAGTCGCTCGCATTCAGTTCCGAGACGGTATCAGCAAGGTCGTCGTCCGTGGTGTTTTCGGACGCGCCGCTACCGCCGCCTAGGAAAGCGCACACGCGGTCCGCCTCCACCGCCACCTGCAGCACAGGCCCCACCACGCGCTCCCTCTCCGCCAGGCGAGCAACGCGGTCTGCGACTTGGCTCGACCCCATCGTCCAGCTGACCGCGATCACCGCAGCGCTGATGACGCCGAATCGGTCACAATGGTCGGCGGCGGTGGCGACGGCAGCAGTTTCACCTCCGTCAGACAATGTACATCGAGGGTTTTACATATCAAGAGATATATATAGTACTGATGTATAGAAACCTAAAGAACGTGTGTTTTATAATTCCCAGAGAGCACATTTAGACCGTATTTCTTCTTATTCTATAAACAGATTAACCATTTATTTGATATGTATCATTACCAAGTTTTCGCAAACAGCACAAATATATACATAAACACAATTAACAACAAGCTCACACACACACAAGCAACCACACACACAAGCAACCACACTCACACACACACACACACACACACACACACTCCCACACACACACACACACTCGCGCACACGCACATGCAGACTCACAAACACGCACATGCTCCCCCACCCCCCCCCCCCCCCACCCCACACAAACACCTTTTTCGGTAGCGCATTGTCTTGCGCTATCCTATTCTCATGATTCTGCGACTCTCCTTTTTGTCAATGTTTCCAGTTCCCCTCCTCCGTTCAATTATATGGCATCACTGTATTCTGTACTACCAATCTACTTTTCCAGTGTGCTTGCATTCCCCAGAAAATTTTCATATAACATGGCAATCGTTATTTCAACTATTATTGATAAACCAATATTTGAGTTTGTAAATTGCACCCATCACAGAGTCTGGAACAATCCTACTACATTGATTTTTCTAAAATGATTCAAATAATATGGAGAGAAGCACCGTGTGTGTGTGTGTGTGTGTGTGTGTGTGTGTGTGTGTGTTTGTGTGTGTGTGTGTGTGTGTGTGTGTGTGTGTGTGTGTGTGTGTGTTGTTAGCACTAGCATTGCATTACCTAGTGCTTATGTACAAGGTAGCTAGTCCTTATTTTGTCACTTAGCGTTGTACTAATAGCGGTACTCTATTTCTCCTGCCGGTGCCTTTGCCGGCCGCCATCTCTCTCTTTTCACTCCCTTTGTTCCCACTGCTGCCCCCCTAGCGAGGCCGGCTAAACTACCCGTGTAACCATTGTACTTCCAAACTCCAACATGTGTGTGTGTGGGTGTGTTTTATTTCAAAGATACACAGAGGGACTGTGTGTGTGTGTGTGTGTGTGTGTGTGTGTGTGTGTGTGTGTGTGTGTGTGTGTGTGTTTGTGTGTGTGTTTGTGTGTGTGCGTGTTTTTATTACACAGACAAATAGGGAGAGAGTGTGCGTGAGAGAGAGAGAGTGTGTGTGCGTGTGTGTTTTTTTTAACACAGATACACAGAGAGACTGTGTGTGTGTGTGTGTGTGTGTGTGTGTGTGTGTGTGTGTGTGTGTGTGTGTGTGTGTGTGTGTGTGTGTGTGTGTGTGTGTGTGTGTGCGTGTTCGTGTGTGTGAGTGTGTTTGTGTAATGTATTACACAGACAAACAGAAGAGAGAGAGAGAGAGAGAGAGAGAGAGAGAGAGAGAGTGTGTGTGTGAGTGTGTGCGTGTTTTATTACACAGAGAAACTGTGTGTGTGTGTGTGTGTGTGTGTGTGTGTGTTTTATTACACAGACAAACAGAGAGAGTGTGTGTATGTGTGTGCTTTTATTACACAGACAAACAGACAGAGTGTGTGTTTGTGTGTGGGTGTGGGTGTGGGTGTGGGGGTGGGTGGGTGTGTGTGTGTGTGTGTCTGTGTGTGTGTGTGTGTGTGTGTGCGAAGTCAGCAGAAAGGCATTGCTCGGGCACATCTACGGGCTACTCGTAAGTTACAAGTCACGGCGCTGACCTTATTCTGTTCACCCCCATAGCAAAACGCGACACCTACGAGCTATCTAGTTTAAGTGACAAGGAATGCAATGATAACGCACAATGTGTCGCTATCGTCACCACCATCCCGCTAGAAAGACTCACTCCAAGGAACGTGCGATTGATGCATATGTATGATACAAAATCAAAATATGTCGCAGCCAACAAACGCCGCCGCGCCGTAAGTGTGTCGCAATAAATGCAGTACACACCGCCGCTGCCGTACTTTTCCATCGACTGCGAAGTCGACGCGCAACAAGCGACAACGCTACTCATAGCCTACTCATCGCTATATCGGTCCAGCGTGGCGACTTTCGATACCAGCATCACGCACTGCCGCTTCGATACTATTGCGTTCCATGAACGGCTCTGCTTGGCATAATAAATCTAAAAATAAATGTAGTGCGAAAACATCGACAAATGCATCCGAATAAACTATCTAAAAAACAGGTAGCGAGTATCATCCGGCTTCGAGGCAGGCCGGCTTGACGGACGCCGTCGCCCCAAGACAGACACAGCTACGGTGTCGCGCTACATGCGCCGGGCGGTAAAAGGCAGCGGTGCGTATCCAGTTAAGTTGCGCCCCATTACGATACAGGCGTCAAAGAGGGGTGTGTGAAGATTTGTCCAAGGGATTACTGATTAAAATATCTATACCGGCAATATACGATGCTATGCTCGATTATTGCATTTACTAATTTTTTTACTGATCTGTGCTCACACGTCAAGTTTGCGTCTTCTTCTCTGCTCCACCCAGCGATAGACTTAGGTTACTTGTCTGGCTAGGCAAACCCGCTCTCGCGGGAAACTGCAACTACATGCGTCGAGCTGATGAGCAACAGCTAGTGGTGAGCTAACAGAGTTACTCACCTCACGGTCAGTAGCAATAACGCCAGTCGCCTGCCGGGTCGGCGCGACATCAGCGGGCGCTGTCCCGGTTGGGTTCTGTCATCGACGAGAACAGGCGTCGCGAATTTGCCCAGCGAAGGAAGCACTCTACTTCCATCACCAATTCCCGTCTTACTGGGGCTAATCCTCGAGCTCGAGTGCCTCATGGTCCCCGCTCTTAGTCCCCTCGCTCCGCACTAGAAATTCCGTTCACACCCGTGTCGTTGTTTTACGTCCTCGCCGCGTAGTTTAGGCAGTATATCCGAAGTGCAAGCTGCCGCACATGTCGCCGATAATCCGGCCACTATCACATAAAGTCTGTTGCGACGTCAGCAGGTAGACGTGACATTTTTCAACAGACCAGGCCCTCAGATTCAACCGCGTCGACACTCTATCCTTCGCTCACACCGGTTATCTCTCCCTATAGGGTCGGCAAGAGCCACCTCGTTCACACCACAGCAAAACGTAAGGGCGCATGCCGAGAAAGTGAACAGCATGGTACGTCGTATGGAGTAGGCGTAAACGCGTGCGTACAGGTACGGTTACTTCGGCACGGATTGCCGTGCTGAGCCAAAAATAAGCCGCCAATGAGTAAGAATTACTAATCTGCCATAGCCGATATGAAAAAGTTCATTATTATATTAGAAAAAGACACAAAACCCTAAACCATAAACCCTATTCTATTGTTTTATTTTAAATCATGCTTGGTGATATCTCATTGCTTTTCATTTTGCGGGAACTTCGGCGGTTACTATGATACTACTTTTTGGGGGATGCGAGGCGAGAATGCATGCAACGTCTTTCTGCTGCTCTTCATGGTACTCTGGGTTCCCATCTGCTCCGCGACGCTTTGCAAGAGGGCAGTGCTGATGCTGTGGCATGCCTTTCTGTTCCTCGGGCTTGGGTTTTTTTTTCTCTTTCCCTCTTTTTGCTTGGTGGTCTCCGCTGCTTTTTGTTGAAAAAAAGTTGCTTTGTTACCATAATGAAATATAGACCATGGCAGCAATATAACGATAGCTTTATACCTTTGCGACGAGTAGATCGCTTTATGTGTAAGGATTGCGCCATGCTGCTACGGGTACCAGATGCGGTCATCACCATCAATCATCACCACTCATTGAGTTGAATTAAATTACAAAAAAAACACTATTTGTTTTTCTCCTTTATTGGTGCTGTCGGTGGATTCCACTGCCACTTTGTAATAAATAGTACTAATTACAAAAACGCACAACAGTCATGAGGGTGGGGTAATAGATAGGGGGGGGAGGGAAGGGACCAAGAGGGCAAAGTAGAGTGAGGGTAACGGACTCTAAAATACGGCAAATTGAAGCACTACATTATGCACAGACCTAGCACATAAAACATATGAGGACACGAGGAACTCCCACGCGACGATGTAAACGCAATCCGTGGAGTCGACTAGCGGAGCCTCACGAGCCGCGCGAGGAAACGCTGAGACGATTGCGGCCTATGACGCAAGTGAAGAACGCCGTGAAAGGAGTAGGCACCCCAGCCGAGGAAGAAGCGACCTCCACACCGTCCGCGGTGGCGAGCATTCCGTGCAAGACGGTGTCCGCGTGGGCGGCGACATGGACAACGAGAGAAATATTTCGGCGCCATGAGGCCAACAACTTGCCCACATGCATCCACATAGAGGCGGTTGATTGCCTTGCCAACTGCGTAAAAAAAGCCGTGGCGTAGCCGCCGATACCACTGAATACCGTGACCGTGAAGCGAAGTAAGCGCATGTCGGCGCGACTCCGCACCCCATCCGAATATTTGTCGAACTCGGTCTTTTGAGCGAGGCTTAGAGAGGCTTCGGAGTGCGGTGGGGGGGAAGGGGGGGGGGGGGGGGGGGGGGGGGGAAGATACGCCGAACAAACAAGAAACCATGACAATAATAAGAGCAAGTTTCGAGCCTCGGATGCAGTGATGGTGGTGTAAGACACCCACATCCTCAAGGAGGCCATCGTTGCCGTTGTGTTGTTGAAATAACATCGCGGGGCTCGTGATGAGAACCTCGACGCCAACCCCGAGTGAGCCGCGAATCTCGGAGATAATTTCCGCAAGAGCCGTCACTAACTATGAGTGCGCGGTGTGAAGCGAAGTATCTCCGCCGCATCGAATCAAGTGGTCGGCAATTGTAGTGTCACACGCTTCCTCCCGCATTTCAACACCCGCCGACTCGAATGCCCCCCGCATAGCTTGAAACGAGAGATAGCAAGAAGCACAAGCGATGAAGGAGCGAAGAGTGGAGGATGCGGATGATGGTAGTCCACTTGCATGCGCAGTGAAAATGATATTTAGAGACCTCGTTCACAGAATGTTATTTAAAAGAATTCAGCATTGGAAAGCACCAAAAAAGAAGGGTACTTATACCATGAGTTCCATACAAGGAGACCATTTTTTACTCGCCATTCGATCGAGGACGCAGTACGAAATAGCTGCAAGTTGTTGCGCTTGCTCGTTTGACAATTCAATTGTGGATAGTGAATGATGATTGCAAAATTTAAGCTCCATCCCAAGCTCTTGTCCCGACTTATGTTCTTCCTTAAAGCATTTCCATCGGTATCTTAACCCGGAAGGGCACTTATGAGTTCGTCGGACCCTTTCGCTCTAGCAAGTACTGACGCGCAATTGGAGGGTCTTATCTTAGACCGTGGTTCGGCTATGTGCTAAAGTCTTGTCCCTCATGGGTATCGAACCCGGGACCTTCGGCACACTAGGCCTCACGCCTAACCAACGTCTGGCATTTGGCCTTCTAAGAGCTAACGGCGTACACAAATATGTTTTGATATGCTTGTTGTTGATGTTACTGCAACTAAAAGTGCGGATGGAGGGAGAAATGAAAAGATGCTTGGCTGTTAGTGTTTAACATTATATTGTAATCGAACCAAGGGAGTGTTCAAAGGATTTGTCACCTCCCTCTACTACATTAGACTTAAATAGCTCTAGCCTAGCTAACTTGGACATGCTTTTGCTTGGTCCTCGTGCCAGGTGCTAGGGCTCTCTAACGATTGCAAAGAGACTAGCGAAGCTGGCCGTCTTCATTGGGAATCTCGTCCAACGCGTTGTCTAGCTAGTTTGATTCACCGTGCGTACATGTGCACACCGGGAGGTACTAGTGCTAAAGTACGCATCAACACCCTTAACGAAGTTGCAATAGCGACGTACCCACGTCGCGTGTCCTTCCGATGGAAAAGTACGGATCGAATTAGCAACGAGCACATGCATAATGTCTGGCAATGTAGTATTACATGACTATACTCGTCACACTCGTACCCTCCCCCTCTTGACAAAAGAAAGAGGCGAGTCATGAAATTGACCTCCGTGGTCTAGGCTCCTATACCATAGTAGTTAATGGGACTCGTGAATGCGCGTTGGGTGAGCGTGCATGAAGTCGACGTACGCCTAAGTCTTGGCAAATGCGTGCCATTGGGGCGTCTCCATGAAATCTTGTAACGCCGTTGTACGATGTACTTCGTTCAGCCGATGCGAGACAAGTGGAATGTCGTCATCATTTAAGTGCGTCATGAAGAGCAAATATTTGCCTCGTCGTCCATGTAACGACTTGATGCACACATCATGGATGTAAGAGACGTTGAACGCCTCGTCGTCTCCCTTTGGAACAGTCACCGGGACAACAAGTCGCCGAGATATTGTAGAGCAAGGTCTTAAATTGTTGACATTAAACACCGGGTGTATGTGTATTATCGCTGGTAGTTTTAATTTGCAAATGTATTTCCCAATCTGCTCCTTGGCTACAAGAGGTCCAAATTGTCGGACACGCAGCTTGATGTTAGGTTGTCCACGTGAGATGAGCTTCTTTGTAACAAATGTCACTATGTCTCCTCGAACGAAGTGCGGGGCTGCCGAAGGTTTGAACGATCTTGCATCTCGTCCGTGTGCAGCTTTAACACTAAATGTACCATAGCGTGTGCCTCTTGTAACAATCTTAACCGCCGTGACTCGTGTTGCGAAACCGGAATCGAAGGTCGCACGTGGAACATTAAGTCAAGAGGCTCCTCATGCGGGAAAACAAAACTGGCTTCGAAGGGAGTGTGCTCAATTTCGAGCGCACAAGTGGCAGTGTACGCGAATGCCACTTGAGGCAACATGTCTGTCCATTTTAATCCATCGTAGCAACATACACAACGTAAAAGCTGCTGGAAAGTGTTGTTGACGCGCTCCGTTAGGACGTCCGTCTCATGTTGCCGGCTCGAAGATATTTTGAGGCGCGTTCCAAGGCGACTCCAAAGCGTTTCCTAGAAGCCGTTGACGAACTTCGGGTCGCGATCACTGACCAACACTCGAATTAGTCCATGCCATCGGTTGACCCCTTTTTAAAAAACTTGCGGGTTTCCTCATATGTTACGCTCTTTGTACACGGTAGAAAACGGACCGTTCGAGGCAGATGGTCGACCTCATGCAACACACGGTGAAAGCCATTGCTCACATGCACGTGTGTCAAAGTAGTCAAGGCCCACTATGTACCACGGTGTGGGTGGAACAAGTAAAGGGTAAAAAATCGCAGCCATCCGGGGTTGAATCTTTGCTTGTTGACACACGACTCATCGCTCACAAGTATCTTAAACAAATTGGCGAATTCTAAAAAAATTGGCGAATTACACTCCTATTTTATTGATTTAGTCCCTTTGAGCATATAGAAATAGGGATGCCGGCCTAAATCTTGCAGAAGGAGTTTCCTATATAGCTTATGAAAGACGGCCCTAAGACGACAACCGCACAATGAGAGCCGTAAATAATGTATACTGTTTCATTTCTTTTCATACCTCCCGATAAAGTAGAATGCGCACAATGAGTTTTGCATGCCGTCATGCGCCTCGCTTTGATGGACCACATGCAAGTTGGTTTCGCGGCTTGGAGTACGGATGGCCATTACGATACAACCCTAAGTGAAGAAGCCATGTGCATGCGACGACGACGTGTGGGAACCAGTAAGGCCTACTTAATTAAGCCTAGTGCAATGGAGTGGGGTAACAAAGCCACTTCGTTATTTTTTATCTTTTTCATTTCGATCCACTCTATCTAGCATAACATTTCTAATGTCTCCTCGTGCATGTCGACGATCATACCCGTATTTTGATTTATGAGAGCGGTCGGCAAGGAGGGAAACTGCCACACCGAAAGCGAAAGGGGGTTAATCTTCAACAAATTTACATAAGTTTAAAGTTCACATGAGGCACGCCAACACGAGCAGAAGCTTGGAAACCTGATATACAAGGTGGCTAACTTTCACATTCATAGTAAAATGAGGATACTTTTCAACATATTTACATGGTGAGCTTAAAGTATGTATGAGTTACGCAAGAAAGAAGAGCAGAAGCCGGAACATCCGTATCAAACTTCGATTGATGAGCGGCGTGGCATTTGCATGGCTGCCACGAAGACGAGCAAGGGGTCCATAGAGACGGAGGGCTTCCCCCCAACCGGGACACTTGAATTCGGGCTAGCGCTAGTGACTTTAACATCCACCAACGCCCATGTCATCGCCGCTTTGTCCACAGCCAATAAATACGATCGAATTTAAGGCGGTTTGAAAATTCCCCACAGTCTGCCCATAAACCCCGCTACGCATAGAGGCGTCCATGCATGACCTACACATGCAGGGACTGGATCCGCCATTTTTTGTTGGGTTCGGATCCATGAGTACTTGATTTTTTTGGATCCGGAACTAGTGAGTACCTCTAAAAAAGGGATCCGGATCCCGCGATTACCTGTGATTCTAGGGTTCGGACCCCGCGATTACCTGTGATTCTAGGGTTCGGACCCCGCAATTACCTACTGAACCTAGGGTTCGGACCCCGCGATTACCTGTGATTCTAGGGTTCGGACCCCGCGATTACCTGTGATTCTAGGGTCCGGATCCCGCGATTACCTTTGATTCTAGGGTCCGGATCCAGCGATTACCTGTGATTCTAGGGTTCGGATCCAGCGATTACCTGTGTTTTTGATTCCGGAACCGAGTACATGAGTACTTCTAAATTTTTTGGTTCCGTTGGATTCGTTGGGTTCGCGATTCCAACAAGTACTCGAAGTACTCATGCAAATTGATACAAATTGCGCATTTGGGGGAAGTTTGTACTGCAAATTGATTTTTTACATCTCTACTAGTTACTAGGACATATGCGCATGCTTATGCTTGGATCCCATACAGTAGATACGTACAATTCACTTCCTATACTTTCTGCCCGCTGCAAACATATTTAGTACTTTACAGTCTATCCCATACAATTTAGCAAAGCTTTTGGTCCCTCCGGCAAGTGCCACAAGCAACGTATGTGAGTTTATAGCCCTCCGGCTCAAAAAAGACACTTGCCATCACAGGGAAACAGATTCCGATGCAGTACCATTTTTCATATGATGTGACAAGTAATGCCAAATGGTATATCGCATGGCAAGTGCGAGTCCACCAAATGAACATTAAATGCACAAAATATGGATGAAAACAGGTTTAAGACAATAATTTCTTACAGTTTATATAGACTTGTGACAGCCATATTCCCCGCGCATACATAATTCAACAATTACAGGAGACTAACAAGGCATCCTCTAGGCTATCTTCCTTGGTGTTCTTCTTGAACGTGTCATGCATTCGCCCCGCTTTGTTGAACAAACGCTCGCATGCAGCAGAGGTAGCAGGCATAGATAAGTACTGCCGCGCCATTAAATCCAAGTCGGGGTACAGAGCTGCATGTGTTTTCCACCATGTCAACACACAAATGTCCTTGTCCGTTTCTTGGGGCAGCTCAAGGCAACGCTCTAAGTCATCCTTTTCCACGTGCTTGGCTATAGAGGGCGTCACACGCCCAGTCAAATCCCCGGAAAGGAATGCAGTGAAAGACTTACTCTTCGACGACATCAATTGCTTGCCAAGCTCTGCAGCATTCATGCTTGGATAAGCACCACCTTCTGCCTCGCTCTCGTCCGGCTCTGTGCGCCACTGCTCTCCAAATTCTCTTCTTGCAGCCGCCAAAATTGTAGGCGCAAAGTCGGGACGAATGCCATTGAAGTCCAGATTCTTAAACCTGCACAATTCACATTTTTAGTTAACATAGCAAATGCACAAGTAAATTTGCATACACACACACACACACACACACACACACACACACACACACACACACACACACACACACACACACACACACACACACACACACACACACACACACACACACACACACAGGAACACGTAGAGAGCATACAAAATAGGTACACAAATGAACACCACACACACATACACACACATTCAGAAGCAGATGCACATACAAGCCTACACACCCACAAGCAGATAAAAACAAACACATCCATAAGACACACACACATGCATAACACACACACACACATCCAGAAGTATATGCGCATACAAGCACGCACACACAAATGCAAGCACTCATACAAATATGCATAAGCATATACACGCAAACACACACACACAAGGACGCTCAGATAGAATCACATATATTTATCAACATTTAATATATCTATCAGGTATATAATAGAAACAAATGTGCAAAATTCACACACATGCACACACAACCATTACAAGGTACCCACCGAATGTCCAGCAATGTCGCAATCCCTATCTTGATGTAATCGTTCTCCCTTATGTTTGTGAAAAAACGCTCAATGATTCCGGCCCGCAGACTCTCCCTTGCCTCCGCCATATGAGGCTCCATGTCCTCCGCTTCGATGGTGTACAAGTCCACATCCCTCCGCTCATCTTGCAATGAAACGGGCATGTGTAACGATAGCTGCTCTAACAAAGTGCCTAACATAGGGTAAACAAGTGATATGGTAACATAGTCACCCTGCAGCAAATTCACAACTTGAGCCACTGGCCACAGGATCGCAGCTAGCTCTCGAATAGTCTCCCAATCCTCAGTGTTGATGGCGAAGTCCGAATACACCTTCCCATCGTCATTGGCAACGCAACCATTGGGTATCTAGTATAGAATTAATATCTCAGTAAATGAACAGTAATGCAACTTAACAATAATGCAATGAAAACACCGCAAGACAGTACTTACTTGTAACATATACTCGGTAATTGCTTCAGCGTTCTGCACAAACCACACAGGTTGAGGAAACAAGCCTAACCAACGAGTGGCTGACTTGGTACTTGGCTTACTTGTGGGAAGACCCATCCGAGTTTGAATCTCCGACAGCTTGGCAGCGCCCAAAGTGCTCCTAGAAAAGTGGGCACTCTGACCTTGCATTGCTCGGGAACAATCCTTGATGTGCGGCTCGTCCACGAACTTGTTGACACACAACTGAATGCCATGAGTAACACAGGTATGTCCATCCAATGCACCCCATCCTTTCTTCATGTTTGCTCCATTGTCGCACACCTAGGCAACCGTCAAACCATCTTCATTCAGAGACATACATAACAAGCAAAAACAAACAGCCAAAATCTAAACTAACTCTTACCTTACTGAATATTGATTCATACACAGTGTCCACAGCTTCGACGCCTTCCAAGTTGCCTGCTTCGACAAGCTCTCCCACATTCACCCCAGTAAGTCTGCGCTTTGTCGTTTGCAAAATATTCTCACCTGTGTGGGAAACCTTTCCGTAGGGCTCGCAAATAACCAAGCGCTTCATAAGTTGCCACGATCCGTCGATCCAATGCACCATTACCGCCAACAATGAAACAAAATTCTCCCCCCAAATATCTCCAGATATGCACGGCTTCAATCCGTCTTGAAACAACCCGTTCATCATGACTCATGTTTCAACAAGTGACTGAAACAAGCAAAAATAGTTACCTTAGTTATTTTTAAAGGCAACACGCAGTCATACATTCAAAAACCAACAGTAATTACCTTTTGAGCCAAGGACGCCATGCAACGCATTACCGTCTCACGACATGGACCGCTATATGCGCCTCCCGAAATAGCAGACATCACATCCTTGAGCTCTGTGTCCGACTCCATGATCCCGAATGGCCGACATCGCTTGACCACCCAAATTGTTATCAACTCGTCAAGGTACTGTTTCCTTTTCGCAGAAATCTACGAATAGAGTCAACAACGAATGAAAGGTCAATAACATGCTATCATTAAGTCAATAACATGCTACTATACAATCACAATGGGACATGACTTACCTATGCCTTGATCACGGTGGGGACAGAGACATCCCCAACTTGAATGTTTTCACCAGTAGCCAAGTCCTGTCTGTACTCACCTTTATGCCGACATCTGAGGTGCTTGATAAGATTTGAGGTCCCTCCGTTGTACTTGAGCTTGAATTCCTTGGGACACAACTTACATACGACATACTTGACACCATTGGGGAACTTTTTTGGCTTCTCGAAATGATTCCAGCATTGAGCATTGTAGATCTTCTTCTTCGGCGGCGCCAAGTCGTCATCCACGATGACCTGTTCATCGCCTTCGTTATCTTCTTCGATGCCTTCTTCAACCTCGTTCGATGTTACAGTGGCTTTAGCTTGCAGCCGGTTCTTCCTCTTCTTGCTTATCCGATTCGCCTCTCGATTTCGTGCCTCCTGCAGAAACACAATGCACCCATCAAAAGTTAGTAATGGAAACATGAAATTGTAGCGAAAGAACAGAAAAGAACACAAAGAACAGAAAAGCATCACAGAACAACGATAACATAGTGTCGACAAGCTCAACTGCAACGCTATTACTATGGCTTCGATAGAGCACATAAACAGAGACATAAATGTGCGGGCGGAGGCGGAGAGTGGGCGCCATGCGGCGCTACCGAACAGCACAGTGCAACAATATGCTTAACGACAAAGTAACCTTTTATGTGGGAAAGCAAAGAACAGAAAAGCATCACAGAACAACGATAACATAGTGTCGACAAGGCGCCCGCCGGCGGCGCAGCGGCGGCGGCCCCGGAGAGGGGTGCGCTCGCAGGCCCGTCGGCACCTACCTCTACCTCCACGCGGTGGGCGCTGGTAACCCCATAGCCGTGCCATGCCTGGCACGGTAGGGGGCTGAACGAGGTACCGGCAGCTGCGATCCGCGTGATCAGCAGCTGTCGGGAAGCCCTGTACGGAGGGTTTTGGAAAACATAATATCCGTACACCGGCACAGGGATCTCCCGCTCGGCCTGTCCGATATGTCTTTTCGCGACTAAATACTCGCAGATACTCTCCCGACGATGGGGCGGGGGCGGCGTTTGCGAAATATTTTTTTTGGCGAAAAGGGGTACGGACGGATCAGCGGAGGGACGAGGGTGTTGGAGCTGGCGGCGGACAGCTGGGAAGCAGCGCTTGGGACAGCGCTCGCTAGCAGTCGCCAGCCCTGCGAGAGTCTTAAGTCTCCCCTGGGGGCGAGGCCTGATGCTACGCAGGACGGAGGCTGGTCGCAGCCGGAGGAGCGGCACGGTCTGGCGGCGGCGGTCCTTAGGATCGCCCGCCGCCGGAAAAGCCCGGTACGGGGGGTTTTTGGAAAAATTCCCGTACCCACCATCTTTTGAGGACCGGCGACTCGATCCCTGTGTTCTTCCAACCCCTTCCCTAGTCGGTACCCGGTTATCGATAGGCTGCCTCAGGCAGTGTGCCTAGGGTTATCGTAACGGCACACTGCTCGTAAAGGCGACCCCCTAACAACGTAAACCACCGGGGGAGGGTACGGACGGCCACAGCGCGATCAGATAGGTGTTGGAAACAGACGGGAAAAGGACAGGGGACAGGAGAAAATCTGGCTCGGGGGCAGGAGAGCCAGCCGGACACCGTCTGCAGCCTAGTTATTCTCTCTTCTCAGCCCCCGAAGGAGGAGAGAAGACTCGGCTAGGTGGCGAGCTGCGTCGAGAGGAGCGGCTAATACCTCGGGCGGGGTGGAGCACGGATCGGGGCGGGACCGACGACGACCTATGCGAGGGGGGTTTTTCACCTGCCTTTCCCCCCAAGCTCCGGCACGACCGGAGTCGCACGGGAGCCGAGGTCAGGCAGGTTCGCCTCGACCAGCTCCAGCTGGACAGCCTTGCTGATCAGCGACCCCGCAGCGGCTGGAGCAGGCCGCGTAACGTGGAGACTAGCGACATTTTATTTTTCATACTGTATCCAAAAAAAAATACGTATAGATCAGAAAATTATAAATACCTGGATACGGGTATGTTTTAGACGGTATCGTTACTGCCATTGGAGAGGTTGGGATTAGTGGTTCACGGTCTACCTCACGCTTAGAAGTCCAACTACAGGTTGAGCATAGCAAAAGGGGGGGCCCAGAGACAGCAGCCGGTTTTTACTGGTATTGTTGTAAACAATTTCAATTCCAATTTCAGTGTCGACAAACTCAACTGCAACGCTATTACCATGGCTTCGATAGAGCACATAAACAGAGACGTAAAAGTGCGGGCGGAGGCGGGGAGTGGGCGCCATGCGGCGCTACCGAACAGCAAAGTGCAACAATATGCTTAACGACAAAGTAACCTTTTGTGTGGGAAAGCAAAGAACAGAGAAGCATCACAGAACAACGATAACAAAGTGTCGACAAGCTCAACTGCAACGCTATTACTATGGCTTCGATAGAGCACATAAACAGAGACGTAAAAGTGCGGGCGGAGGCGGGGAGTGGGCGCCATGCGGCGCTACCGAACAGCACAGTGCAACAATATGCTTAACGACAAAGTAACCTTTTATGTGGGAAAGCAAAGAACAGAAAAGCATCACAGAACAACGATAACATAGTGTCGACAAGCTCAACTGCAACGCTATTACTATGGCTTCGACAGAGCAAATAAACAGAGACATAAAAGTGCGGGCGGAGGCGGGGCTGGGGCGCCATGCGGCGCTACCGAACAGCACAGTGCAACAATATGCTTAACGATAAAGTAACCTTTTACGTGGGAAAGCAAAGAACAGAAAAGCATCACATAACAACGATAACAAAGTGTCGATAAGCTCATTTACAACGCAATATGGCTTCGATAGTGCAAATAAACAGACATAAATGTGCGGGCGGAGGCGGGGCTGGGGCGCCATGCGGCGCTACCGAACATCACAACGCAGCTAACTCGGGGGTGAGGGCAGAGCAGAGGGGGGGGGGGGGACTCTTGCTTACCTCTTCAACTTTCTCTTGCTCGTTGTGAAAATCTTCCAGCAGGGTGGACCAATTGGCTTGACGCCTTACGTTGAACTCGGTTTCTGAAGTGGCGGCTTCCTCCGGCAGGCCTTCCCACATAACTTTATACGTCAACATTCCACACCTTTTTCCTTGGCTAACAATTTTCTTAACTACATACTGCCCTTTATTACTATACGGATCTGCACCTGTTTTTGACTGAGGTGTCCTAAACACCCTATCTGAATTCCAAACAAGCTCCTCTTCTGCACGTTGGATAGCCGTCGATGACAAGCTCTTCCCTGATCTAGACGGTCTACTACTTCCCGCTTGCCCCGCCATTGTTGCTAACTATGAAAGGATTGGATGTGGACGGGCAGATTATGGTGGATTTCAAGCGCGTACGCACCGTTTAAATAGCCTTTGGGTGGGCTACAATCGATTCAAGGCTGCGGAATGACAACAATCAGGGCTATTGAACCAATCGTAGACATACACCTCAGCAGATTTGCATTGCCAAATACCTCCCCAAAAAACAGCGTGTCACTTCGGGCAACCACAGAATCGTGAGATACTCGGAATCGTGAGTACTGATTGGGTATCACGATTCCACATTGTTTTGCGAGGATGAGGTACTCGCGATTACCGCGGATCCATTAAAGTACGATGAATACCGGATCCAACGATTACTTACAATAACTGGTACCGGAACCAACGATTACTTACAATAACTGGTACCGGAGCCAACGATTGCTTACAATAACTGGTACCGGAACCAACGATTACCTACTGAACCTAGGGTTCGGATCCCGCGATTACCTGTGATTCTAGGGTTCGGACCCCGCGATTACCTACTGAACCTAGGGTTCGGACCCCGCGATTACCTACTGAACCTAGGGTTCGGACCCCGCGATTACCTGTGATTCTAGGGTCCGGACCCCGCGATTACCTATGATTCTAGGGTCCGGACCCACGAGACCAAGTCCGAACCCGAGTAGTCTCGTGGATTCGCGGCTCCTTAGGATCCGGATCCAGTCCCTGTACACATGCACGAATTTCGGGCCGCAAAGTATGGGCCGCAGGTCCAAAGTGTGTCCACAGTAATTGGGGAGAAACGATGGAGGTGTCAAGGTCGGTGGACAATGCGCCATGGTGTGTTGCTTGCACCTCATAAGTCTGCCCCCCAAGCCAATTGAGTTGCGTGGCCATCGCGGCATTGTGTAGCGGGTAGTAAAATATGTGCTGTCATTAACGGTCTTTATGGGAAGAATGTATCTACTCCGGCAGATCATCGAAAAAGCTTTTATGGTCATATTGATTTAGATCTAGAGGTTTGCACGCCGAAATACCACGTGTACCTTACAGTGACCACCAGCGGTTAATGTGATTGTTAACATCGGCGCGTCGCTTCCCCGAGTACAACTCCCTTCAGCGTGAGGAGCGACGCGACCAACCACCTAATAACGCCTAACGACCTTCACCAACGGTCAACTCTGGCTAGGACGAGCTTCATGAGCTAGCGCGTCTACCTAGATCCCTAGCACTATGTGCTTGCACTCGCCATTTCAGGCTCGCGCAGTTACAGTCACGACTCTCGTAGTCGTGTAGTGTGTCAGGTTACATCGTCCCATGCCCCGCACTCGAGCGAGCAAAGACACTTCCCGATTCCCTTTTTCTCCGTCCGATATTATGCATCCTCAACGCCCAGCCGGCGAATCTATCCAGCCAACCAACACACCCGAAATCGCGGAAAAATCCGAATTGTTGTCGCAGCCGCGCGTAGCTCGTTTCAAGAGCATGTTCAGGCGTCTCACACAGCCATGCTTGCACATATTCAAGAGTTGATATGCATGCCAACGATTTCGAAACAGCAGCAATTCATTCTCGCCGGCACACGTGCTGCGTTGGAGGGTGGAACGGAGACCCCTTGCTCACCGAAAGAATTGTTGAACGACGACGACAGCCCCGAACCCGAGGCCGATTTCGTTTGTTTCGTCACGTACGGCGAAATCACCCCCCGGGCTCGTGCGACACCCGCGTGACGTCTGCGAGCCCCGTCTATGGACATTGACCACCGACACATGTCAACACCCTGGCGGGGGATCCCAATGTATGATGAGTACCGGCACATCGGGTGTAATACCGTCTTCGATAGCGGCGCCAACACGGCAGTTGGCGAGGCTCTACACGTGATGTCGTCCGGACCTCCTCTATCGCAGGAGCAGGGGGCGGCCGTCGTCACCCTCAAAGCGAGCTATCGCTTCCACTTGGTGACGAAGAACGCCCGTACTCGACTGGGCTACATCCGCCTCACCAAGGGAAGACCGCGACAAACACTAATGCGGACAAGATTTTCGCCGAACTCGCGCAGGAACGCTTTTGCACGCTACGACCGGACGCAGTCTCATGCCATCTTCACTTATTTCGACAAGCGTTTGTTGACCGCACACTAGAAGTTAGCCTACACACAGCATATGTAAGGCCGCCTTTGCCAGAGTCACACCGGACAAGATAGTACCTCCCAACGCCCCCGCAAAGGCCAAGGTAGCCGCCGACGCGGAACGCAAAGTAACTGCAACAGCCACAAATCTCGGCCATGCACCGGGCAGAGGGTCACACTCAGGCCCCGACGGCAAGGCGAGCTCAAAATGATAGTGTGACCCGCCGGGCCGACTCATGTTCCCCATCTTTAAACTACATGGGAGGCCGCGTACGGCGAAGATGGTGCGAATGGGTGAATGTCAAGTCAATGTCCCTAGTTGGGGTGGGTGCAAAGGCCCATGGGGTAGCCATAGCGCCGCTACTACGGGGGCTAGGAATAGCGCCCATAAAAGCGACGGCGGCATCGGCTAGGACTAGGGCGTTCCTTAAAGTGCCCACCTTAAGTACATGCATAAGCGATCTAGTGGGCCAATCTAGTCGTATGCGCCATGACAATTGAACGTGTGGGACCGTGCGTTGGCTGGATCGCTTTGCTAGGGCAAGCGCGGAATTAGCCCAAAACGTACGGGTCCCAGCCGCTTGGAGGTCGTTGCAACCACGCGTTGCCTCTAACTTACTTAAAGCAACGGTGTGGGGTCGATTCGAGACATCATCGTCGGTACGTATTAATACTACGTGGAGTATTCATTCCCATGCTTCATATGTTGGGAATCCATTGCCACAATACGGCACGGGCATTCCCGCGGGGGCCGTTGCATGGTTACACACGTCCATGGTTACACATTATGATTCAATTTCGTACGCGTGTATTTCCCACAGCCCGTCGTCGTCTAGCCCACATTCATGCCATGCCTAAACGTTGTCTCCGTCATTGTCATGCATGCGGCGGGGATGTGCATGAGCATATAGAACATATCATGCTTGAGCTTTCATTATACATTCTTGACAAGTGGACATATATTTATTTTTAGAGGTAATTTTCTCGATTGTAAAATTATTTCTTTTGTTACTCCTTAGGGGGGGGGGGGGGATTGTAGTGGCAAGTACTGCGGTTGCTTACAACTTTTTAACTTCCGATGAACGTCGGCACACATTGCAAATAGGCGTGTCGATAGGTGTACATGATCGAAGAGTGCCCGGCCCAATCGTTCTGCATGTGTCCTAGGTGATTGAGTATTGATGTCCGTTAGACAACAGTCGGTCCATTTTGCCGACATTGTTGTCATACAATTCCTATTTCACTATCCTTTTTGAATGGCCACGTTGGGAGTGTCACCGTCGTAATTTTGGGAGACTAGCCCCGGAGTTTATGGTTTTGTACGTCAATTCGCTACCTCCCTCGAAAATTTAAGTGCCTTACTTTTAGGCGGCGTCCCACCTTCCCTTCATGGAGCCATTCATTTTTTAAGAAATGGAAGGTTTTTTTCCAGTCATGGCGCCAATAACCCCTCCCGAAATGTTTTACTCCGTGAGATGGACCTTGCATCTTCTCGCATTACTCGAATGGGCCGACGCCCGGACGGGTAGGGCATACCTTTCTTGGTCAGTGCCGGGAATGCATTCATTTTTGTTATTGTTATAAGGTTCTTGTTGGTGAAACTCCACCGGCCATCATTTGATATGGAGGCGGTTTTTTTAACTTCATGCCTGCAAAACGCCGCGCGTAGAGGGTGTTGGTGCGAGTATACCTGCCAGTCCCATATCCCCGGGGGAGCCAAAGAATTATTACAAGAAGAACAACATGAGCGCGCACGGACTGGGAAAAAGGGAGGAGCGGAAAAAAAATAAAAAAAAATCATACGAATATGGCGTCGGAGGTGGTCGGCCTCACAAGCAGCGCGGTAACAAGGGCGCCAGTTATTCCCGCCGCCCCCTTTCGGCCCATGAGCAGCGCAGCACTAGTGTGTGGACCTTCACAACCCAATAGTAGGTCCTTAGCCTAGTTTTATCGCTCACCTTGATGAGTACTGCCGGCGCGCTTCGGCGCCTGCTGGCGGTGCCCCATGTGCGGGGCGGGGCTCTCGTGATGGAGCATGCACTTGGCAGCGCCACCTTCCTCCACTCGCTCCGCCCGCTGACGTCAGTCGCCACAAACACCACCGGACACCAGCACGGAAGCAACCCGCACCCCCTTCCAGAGCCCCTCTCAGCCCACCCATGTCGGTCTACGAGTGAGGCTGGCCATTCTAGAGGCAACGCGACGGAGGCGGCTAGCGTGAGTGGGCGTCGTGAACTTCGGCGACCGCGAATAATAATAAACTTTCGTCGTTGTCACATCACTTCCACGGCGGACTCCGTGAGTGTAGCAACGGGAACCCCGTTCGCCAAAGGAACCGCTAGACGTCAATTCCATAGGGGATTCTCTGCCTCGTGTACGAGCTATTCACAGCACGCAGGGCAGGAGGAGGAGGTGGCGGCGGTGTTGCCTGCGGTGCCGGCGTCGTCGAACGGCGTCGGCGGTGGCGCTCAATTCGGCGGCGAGTCTGAGGCGCAAAAGAGCCCACACGGACCCGACGAGCTGCACTACTTCAACCGCCCGGACGATCCGGGCAGCGTATCTTTGAAGACGGCGGAGTCGACGCAGGTGCTGATGAAGGAGTACCTCATGCCGGTGACGGCATATCATATCGGTGCGCCGTTGTTTCTTCGACTGGAAAAAATCACAAACCTAATTCAGAGAAAGCGCTGATCATACCTCGTCAGAAAGCATGGAGCAAAGAGGGTGGAAGGGCTAATGGGCAAAGGGGGTGATTGGTGCTTGTATGTGTGCGTGTGTGGCTACTCAGGCACGCGGCTGAACTTCTACTCACTGGCGCAGAGTCCCGAGTTTGCACGGTGTCCGCGCGCGCTCAATCGCGACAGCATCATTTTGTCATTAGAGCCGCGGAAGAAGGGTCAGGTGGCGCAGTCAGCAAGCGACAAGTACATGGCAGTGTTCAAGTACGGATCAGTTGTATTTTTTAACGTTAAGGTGGAGCAGAGGCTGAAGCTGCTGCAGGCAAGAGGAACCCCCCCATCTGAATCCTGCTCTTCGTTGCCCTGCCGATTGACCATGTCATTGCCATGCGTCGCTGCCATATCCCACTCATGTTCTCAGACGCTGTGTGTGCGTGTGCGTGTGTTTGCGTTTGTGTGTGTGTGTGTGTGTGTGTGTGTGTTGCTGGTTGGGTCGGTAGGTATGTGAGCAGTTCACAGACTCGCCAGTAGCAAAGCCTCAGATTGAGGACTTTGCGGTGCTGGTGCGGCCGGACCTGAAGTCATGGAGTGAGCTACAGCCTGACAGCGTGGTGCTGAAGCGGATGGACACAAACAGCATCCGCGTAATATCCTCCGTGCTCGGGCAATCGGTGGCGTTGGACATGTACGCGAGGTAAGAGATTGGCATCACCTTGGACGGATGGGAAGAATGACGCGCACGTGTGAGGGAGTGAAAGAGAGTACGGATGGATCTATAATTGACTGCGCGGACGGATTCATGCGTGGGTGACTGAGGGGGTCAGTTTCCAGGTTGATTGAGTAGATGTTGAGTGAAGGGAGAGGTGGCGAATGAACAGGCCTATGCAGGGTGGAGGTGTGAAACCTTACATGTGGGTATGAGGGTGAGGCAGTGACTGGGCGACGTGTTGATTGATTCAGTGGGTGAAGGGATGTATACCTGTAGCGGGTTGACAGGTCGGCGATTGACAGAGTAGATGGATGGACGGGTCGATGTGAACATAAATGAGAAAATGAATAGAGAAATTGAAAGATGCATGGCTGAAGGTCTATGGTATATGGTAAGGTGTCCATGATCGCGCATAAAGGGGCGATGGAGGAATGGGTGGAGAGGTGGGCGAATAGGTGGGTTGATGAAGGGGTAAATGAGGGAATGGATTTATGGGTGAAGAAATCAGTGAGTGGTGGGATTCGTGGGAGGATTTGTGGATGAAAAATCACTGATTTGGTGGATAGAATGATGAATCAATGAATCGACAGACGGTCGGTCGGTTAAGTGTTTGCATGCATTCGCGAAAAACAGACAAAGTCATGAACTCGACAAACTAGAGTACAGTTGGGCGCATGGGTGATGCGGTGGATGGGTTGTCAACGGATGGATGTGGTTTGGGGCGGTGCAGCAAAGTGGAGAGCAGCCTGGAGGTGTTCAGCAACCTGAACCGCGAGATGGAGCGCACGGGGACGTTCACCATTAAGAAAGGGCACCTGTTTCGGCTGGTGGCGCAGAACAACATTCTGATCACCGAGATCATCACCAAGCTCGGCCTGCTGGAGCGCTCCGACACCGCGTGGAAGTACGCCCAGTACGGCCCCATTTGGGAGGGGCTGCGCAACGAGTTCGAGCTAGAGGCGCGCTTCCAGACGTTGGACCTGAAGGTGGGCCGCCAAGCAGTGCCGTGCGTACTGATAGCCGTTACAGTCTTGACACCACTGCGTGATGTGACATGACGGAATATGGTGTCATGCGGTGTGGATGTTTGGTCTTGTGGGGTGTGATATATTATTATCTCGCGTGTAGTGTTGTGGTGTGGCGTGGTATTATGATGTATTGTTATGTCAGTTCGTGAGGTGATGTGTGGTTTGAGTGGTGGGGTGTTGTTTCATGTGGCGTGATATGCTGGAACGGAAAGTAATGAAATGCGAGGTAGCGCAGTCGGGTGGGGTGTGATATGATGTCACGAGGTGTTTAGTGATGTGGTGTGGCGTGGAGCGATGTTGTGTGTTCTGATTTGGTGGGGTGCGGTGCAGCATAATGTGATGTGGTTTGACTTGATGGGATGAGCTGTGATGTAGGGTTGTGTGGTGCTTATGTGGCGTGGGTGATGTAGCGCGACTCGGTGTGATGCAAATTGATCGTATGTGACTTTATATTGTGGTGTGTGCTGACATGAGGTGTGATGTGATGTTGTGTGTAGTGTTGTGGTGTGGCGTGGTATTATGGTGTATTGTTATGTCATTTCGTGAGGTGTTGTGTGGTTTGAGTGGTGGGGTGTTGTTTCATGTGGCGTGATATGCTGGAACGGAAAGTAATAGAATGCGAGGTAGCGTGGTCGGGTGAGGTGTGATATGATGTCATGAGATGTGTAGTGATGTGGTGTGGCGTGGAGCGGTGCTGTGTGTTCTGGTTTGGTGGGGTGCGGTGCAGCATAATGTGATGTGGTTTGACTTGATGGGATGAGCTTTTATGTAGGGTTGTGTGGTGCTTATGTGGCGTGGGTGATGTAGCGCGACTCGGTGTGATGCAAATTGATCGTATGTGACTTGACATGGTGGTGTGTGCTGACATGAGGTGTGATGTGATGTTGTGTGGTCTCCGGGCTGCAGATCAATTTGATTCAGAACAACGTCAAGTATTTCCTGGAGATCCTTCAAAACCGAAAGTCGGACACTTTGGAGTGGATCATCATCATTCTTATTGCAGGCGAGATCATGCTGGGCCTGTATGAGATTTTCTCAAAGGTTTGACGCGGCCGAACTTGGTTACCGCTGAAGTTGCGAAAATGAAATAAAAGGAATCATTTTTTAACCGAGCGTTTGCCTCCCAACTATCACCCGCACTTCACCTCAGCGCCAATGATAATACATTGGCAGATGGTGTGTGTGTGTGTGTGTGTGTGTGTGTGTGTGTGTGTGTGTGTGTGTGTGTGCGAGTGTGTATGTATGCATGTGTGCGAGTGACTGCATGCATGTATGTGCAAGCGTGCATGAATGTTTGCGAGTGTCTGTGAGCTCGCGCCGAGCGAGCATGGATTTTTGTGTTTCATATATATTTGCTTCGATGCATGCGTGTTGTGCTGCATGGTGGATGCTGTTGATTGTGTGTTTCTTTATGTGTA
>JAPMLY010001271.1:5000-17500 GCA_026401115.1 Tetraselmis chui
GTCAGCAAACTCGTTGTGTACCTATCGCCCAACTCACCAAACCCTACAATTCCAGACAATCTTTGAAATTTCTGCTAGGGCGAGCGATAATGAGCTCCCACTGTGCACGATAGCTGGGTTTCCGGGATAGTATTCGCACCTGTCGTTCATCCGTTGCGACAGTTCGGCGAGTGTCTCGACCCCCTCCTCCCCCAACTCCGACGAGGGCGCCGCAGGCTGGGCGACGCCACGTGCGCTGTGTACACTGGGTGCCCGCCCGCCGGACATACTACTCCGTCGGCTGCTGCCGGTGCGACTCATCAAACCAGTAGCCATGACAAATAAGCGCGTTCGGTAGCCAAGCCCCACTCGTTACTTATTTTCGCGTCGCGGCCGCGATAGGAAGGGCCAACTGTCTATTCGTTAAGCCTCGGCCGCGCTGAGCTACGGAGTACCCGGCTCGCTCACGCTGTGGTCCGGTGGACGAACACAAGGTTTGAATACACGCCAGGAAGCCCCGGCATGAATATATGTTTCAAGCGCCGAAAGCGAATGTCAGCGAAAAAATGAGGGGTTATCAGCAGCGTGAGGCCGAAGGGTGATTGTTGCTGGACGCTGGGATAGAGTTTGACGTTGCTCGTCGAGTCGTTGGCATGTGGCATGCGCGCGAATAATGCAATTCAGCGCGCAGCACGTATACTTTTCCATGTACTTAATTACAAATATAGTTTTTTTTTTTTTTTTTGCTCAGTAGCATGACAAAGAAGTCGGATGATTGTGATGTAAGAAAGAATATGCATCGACGCTGCTATCTTGGATGCATGGATGCATGGATGCATGGATGCATGGATGGGTTTTCTGCTCAGTGATTGTGGGTCGTGCCTCCGCTCAGGTGCGCTTGCTCGTATCAGTTTCATGCATTATATCGCTACCGGTACCGTACCATGTAGCGTACCAGGTACCTTGCGTCACTCCGACCTCGTCTCGAACCAATTGGCTATTTTCCGACCTTTTTCTCAATAGCAATAGCTCCATTTTCTACTAAGCACTCTAAATCGAGGAAAATCGAGGATGCCTATTGTCGCGACACTGTTTATTAACCACAATGGATGTACGCGATAGCCCACAGAAAATTCCTTACAAGAAAACGCAGTGGAGGCCACCAAGCAAAAAAGACGAAGAAACGCGCCAGCATCAGTCTCAACCGCTGCTAAAACAATTCCTTTCCGTTGAGCGGCTCGGCAGTGTTCACAGCGGTTCGTTATTTCATTTTTAACAGCCCCTTAAATTCTACTACAGACTGAGGAGGATGGGTACACTCCTCCATAAAGGTCCGGACATGCATATATTGAGCAAAAGCTAGTCAAGAACACGCTCCACTCTCACTAAGTCAACCACGACAACACCCATGTACCGCCCACCTATTGAAATTGAAATTGAAATTGTTTACAACATGTACCGTATGCGCCGGTTTTACACCAAAAGCCGTATGCGCCGGCTGCTGTCTCTGGGCCCTCACAACTATGCCATATAGGGAACTTACAAGTCATGGCTAGACCGTTAACCACCTAAATCCAACCTCTCAAGGGATATTCGGGGGTTTTACTCCCCCCGGGGGAGTTGTGCAAGACGAGGCGAGGGCGGCGTGCATTCAGGGGCGTGCGAAGGGGCAATGTGCGAAGGCGCGGCGGGAGGTCGTGCGGGATTTGATGCGGTATATGAGTAGGAGATGATGCAGCCATTGGACAGTATGCGTGTGGAGTTGTGCAAGGATGCGAGACGTGTCGAGGCGTGCTTTGGAGATGAGTTTATCAGGAGGGTCGGTGCGGGCGGTGAGTAGGGAGGTGAGACTCGTTATGGTGGAGGAGTGCGGTGTACCTGTGCGGCTCATGACGATGGGAAGGATGTCTACCACTGTGCCTAGCCATTGGCAGCGGATGGCGTTTGCAAGGGGTGTGTATTTGGCACGTATGAGGTTAGCTGTGTGGGAGAGGTTATTGTCCGTGCAGTACTTCCATTCCCCTATCTGAATCTTTTTCATGGATGCGTAACGTCGGCGACCGTTTGAGTGACCAACGAATCGGGGTTCGAGGATGCGGATGAAGTCGGGTTTGTGTGCGGGGGGTCGTAGCGCGGGGGGGAGAATCTCAGGTGGGAGGACGGTGGGACACGAGGTTAGGGACTCGGGCGAGAGACCTTCGTCGGCAGCAACAAGGCGGGTGGGCATGTGGGTGGGGTGAGGTGGGTGGCAGTCAAGTGGAGTGTGGGCAGGAGTGGGGGAAGCAAATGATTTTATGGGTTTGTTACCGAAGTCTGCAGTGATGGTTTCCCAACGTCCTCCGTTGTGGCGCTCCAATAGGGAGAGTAGGAGTTGTAGCGCGCTGTTGTGTCGGTCTTGTCTTAGGCCAGACATGGTGGGGCAGTTACCGGCCATGTGGCCGTTGCTAGTGAATTGGCTACATAGGGGGCAGCGCAGGGTGGGGTTATGAGTAAGAAGGCGGGTGTTGTGGACTCCCCACATGAATTCTTGTTTGTGTGTGAACTGGATATTTGTGAGGGTTGAGTGTTTTTTGTGGAAAGAGAAATCGGCGCCGTCCTCCGCGGCGCGGGCGAGGAGGGCATCGTGTTTGGTTGTTTGCGAGAGGGGTGTGTGTGTGTGTGTGTGTGTTTGGTGCTGTAGGTGTGTGCGTCGGCTTTGAGGTTGGTGTATCTGTAGGGTATGGGGTCCCCTAGGGTTTGTGGAATGAGGGTGTATGGCCAAGTCCAGTGGCCTATCGTGACCTCTGAACCTGTTGTGTATGTAGTGTCGGGTGGGTGACCATCCGCGACTTGGTTGGCGAGGGTGTATGCGAGGTCGTTACCTAGGGAGTGGTTGTGTGCTTTGATTTTGCCGAGGTGTGTATGTATGCCTGCGTCGCAGCGGGTTTTAAGGGTGTGTGTGATGGATAGGAGGGTGTCGCGGTGGATGTTGTGTATGTAGGCGGAAGGGCAGTATAAGTATCCTTGTATGAGGCGGAGGGAGCACGCACTGTCTCTAAGGAGGTGGGTGCGGCCAAGTTGGAGGCCTATATCTATGCGAGCTAATTCAGCGCGATTTATTGTGTGCGAGGGAGGGGTAGAGGTCACCAGGATTTTGATTTTGGTGTCCGAGGCGGGGTGTGTGGCGAGCCTCCTTTTTTCGAGCCGTTAGTGTAGACAAATACCTGCCATTTCCAAGCAAGAGTACCTCTAGTGGGGGGGGTATGTTAGATGCAGGCGTTCCGGGAGGGGGTATGTGATGGGATGAGTTGGGTTTGGGGGGAGGTGGTATATGCCTGCTGAGTGGGGTGAGTAGGTGTCGAAGAGGTGGGGAGGAGGGGGGGTGATGGCGGGGTTGGGGAGGTGAGTGTCGTAGATAGATTCGAGAGTGTTGTGAAGTGCGGTCATGGCTGTGGGTGACGGGAGGGTGGAGAGTGCGAGGGGGTTGGCGACGAGGTATATGTCGACCATCCATCGTGTGCCGAACGGGGTATTGGGGTAGGGGTGGGGTTGCCGGTGTGTTGGTCGGGGGGTAGGAAGGTGTTTGCGTCATTGGGGAGGGTGTAAAGGGTGGTGGGTGTATGGGGAGTTGATGTATTTGGAGTGGCGGTAGGGTGTGTGTTCCCATCGGGGGAGGATGAGGATGGTTGCGCTGGGTGTGTGAGGGGCTGTGAGGTGTGCGCTGGTGATTGCGTGTTCCATGGCGCGGCGCATGCATTCGTGGTCGTATTCGGGGTTGGCGATGTTGGTGCCTTGCCAAGTGTGTGGGGCATTGCTGCCACTAGATGAGAAGACGATGTCTTCGGGGCAGAGGGAGTGGTAGGTGTGGGAGTGAAGGGATTTATTGAGGGGGTCGGAGTAGAGTTCTGTCTGTATGTGGAATGTGTGGCGGAGAGCTGTGAGTAGGTATTCTCTAGTAGCCCATCTATTACGGGTGGTGGTGGCGGGTGTGGGTGAGTGAATTTCTGAGCGGGAACCTAGGCGAGTGAGGAGGTGGTAGACCTCCTCTTCGAACGTATGCTGCGAGAGGTCGGGGCGGAAGAGTTGGTAGAGGTGGCGGACGCGGGGGCCGTTAAGGGTGGTGACCGTGCGGCCGTCGGGGGTGCAGAGTACGGTGGTGTCGTGGAGTGATGGGTGTGCGTGGATGGCGAATTTACCGGTAGGGAGCATGTCGAGGTCGGGGTTAATGGGGTCATGGTTGAATGTGATTAGGGGGTGTGACCAGGGAGGGGGTCCGGGTTCTGGCAGAATGGGTGTGGTGGAGGGGACAAAGCCGGAGTTAAATGCGGTGAGGGCGGTGGGGCCGGAGGGGGTCTCACTGATGGTGTCGTGTAGTTGTAGGCATGGGGCCCACTGGACCTCGTGGAGGTGGGTGAGGTCGTGTTGTTAGCCGCGAGCACACCACTCGCACTGCCATGTGGCGGGTCCCTGAGCGGGGCGGCATTGGGAATGTATGGCAAAGTGCGGGCATCTGCAGCAAGTGGAGGTGGGTTCTGTGTGCATGGGGTCATGACAGATGGAGCAGGTGGTGGGGGAGGGGGTGGGGGAGGCATACCGATGTGGGGGCGGAGGAGATGAGGCGGAAGCCGTCGTCGAGTTGTAACTGATTGTCCCATTCCCTGAGATGTTCCGGGGCCTATTCAATCATGTACTGCGTTTGGCCGTATTCTTTGTCCTTGTGTTTGTAAATGATACGCGTTACGTCGCAAGGGGGTACGGTATTTTGTGTCTAAGTGTGTGGTGGGTGCGGTGGGGGTGGGGTGAGTGGTGCGGGAGGTGTAGATGCCGGATGAGCAGGGACTGGATCCGCCAAATTTTTTTTGGGTTCGGATCCATGAGTACCTGACTTTTTAGGATCCGGAACTAG
The DNA here is from genome assembly GCA_026401115.1 of Tetraselmis chui. Taxonomy (NCBI): domain Eukaryota; kingdom Viridiplantae; phylum Chlorophyta; class Chlorodendrophyceae; order Chlorodendrales; family Chlorodendraceae; genus Tetraselmis; species Tetraselmis chui. The sequence goes on from JAPMLY010001271.1 coordinate 9,865, forward strand.
TGAGTACCTCTGAAAAAGGGATCCGGATCCCGCGATTACCTGTGATTCTAGGGTTCGGACCCCGCGATTACCTGTGATTCTAGGGTCCGGATCCCGCGATTATCTGTGATTCTAGGGTTCGGATCCAGCGATTGCCTGTGATTCTAGGGTTCGGATCCAGCGATTACCTGTGTTTTCGGTTCCGGAACCGAGTACATGAGTACTTCTAAATTTTTGGTTCCGTTGGATTCGTTGGGTTCGCGATTCCAATAAGTACTCGAAGTACTCATGCAAATTGATACAAATTGCGCATTTTGGGGGAAACTTGTACTTCAAATTCAATTTTTACATCTCTACTAGTTCTATGCGCATGCTCATGCTTGGATCCCATACAGTAGATTTTGACTGAGGTATCCTGAACTAAGGCTAGGGATCAAGTGAATTTTGTCGATGTTGATGGTAATGATATTTTGCAACGTCGATGTTGATGGTATTGATATTTTGGATTGTCGATGTTGATGGCGTTGATAGTTGAAGATGCTGACATCGATGGCAATTTAAGCCGATATTATCGCCGATGTATCGATATTTGGGACGATATATCGATATATCGGGCTTAAATAATCAATATTTTACCATTGTTTTGATAATTGATGGCATTGATGCGAGCACTACTGCCATCGTGTCGATGTCGATGTCGCAACCTATCACATCGATGGCACTATCACCATGTGATGATGATACTATCGACGATGCATCGATGGCTGACCCCTAGCCTTATCATGAACACCCTATCTGAATTCCCAACAAGCTCCTCTTCTGTACGTTGGATAGCCGTCGATGACAAGCTCTTCCCTGATCAAGACGGTCTACTACTTCCCGCTTGCCCCGCCATTGTTGCTAACTATGATAGGAGTTGGATGTGGACGGGCAAATTATGGTGGATTTCAAGCGCGTACGCACCGTTTAACTGGCCCTTGGGTGTGGGCTACAATCGATTCAAGGCTGCGGAATGACAACAATCAGGGCTGTTGAACCAATCCTAGACATACACCTCAGCAGATTTGCATTGCCAAATACCTCCCAAAACAACACCGTGTCACTTCGGGCCACCACAGAATCGTGAGATACTCGGAATCGTGAGTACTTATTGGGTATCGCGATTCCACATCGTTTTGCGAGGATGAGGTACTCGCGATTACCGCGGATCCATTAAAGTACGATGAATACCGGATCCAACGATTACTTACAATAACTGGTACCGGATCCTACGATTACTTACAATAAATGGCACCGGATCCAACGATTACTTACAATAATTGGTACCGGATCCAACGATTACCTGTGATTCTAGGGTTCGGATCCCGCGATTACCTACCGAACCTAGGGTTCGGATCCAGCGATTACCTGTGATTCTAGGGTCCGGATCCCGCGATTACCTGTGATTCTAGGGTCCGGACCCACGAGACCGAGTTCGAACCCGAGGAGTCTCGGGGATTCGCGGAGCCGTAGGATCCGGATCCAGTCCTTGCGGATGAGAGGGTGGGGGGTGAGCGAGGGAGGTGTGGGGAGAGGAGGGGAATCCATGAGGGGTGTATAGTGGTGGGGGGGGGATGCTTGTTTGGTAGTGAGGCTTGTGAGGGGGAGGCGGTTGTGGATAGTATCGAGGGGTTCGGTGAGGATTGCGGCGAGGAGGCGGATGGGAACTGAGAGTGGAGTTGTGGACCCCGTGAGTGTGGTGATGGATTTGCATGATTTGAGGATGAAGGAGGATGAGGTGGCTCTGAGGAGGACTTGTGGCCACGTGGTGATGTTGTTTTTCAAGAGGGGGGTGAGGCGGGGGAGGAGGGAGGCGTGTGTCTTGCGGGGAGAGAAGTCGCAGTAGGCTTGGTTATATGTGTGAGGGTCGGTGATGTGTGTGGCTTTGTCCCGGAGTGAGGCAAGGAGGGCATTGTCTTGACGGGTGAAGTGGGCGCGGATTGTGGAGGCGATAGGGTTGGTGAGGGAGAGTGGAGGGATGTTGTGGAATAGGGTGCCCGCATCGCGCTGAGCTCTAACTAAGCACTTGAGTGTGGGTGGGGTGTAACAGGTTGACATGATGGATTCCGAGGGCCAATGGGAGTATGTGGTGGATAAGGTGCGAATTTGTGCGCGGGCCATGTGGCCTCTATAGCCTGAGTTGTTCATGATTTTATGTAGGTGGCAAACTGTGAGTTGTGCGGCGTGGGCTTTGAGGGAGGGGAGGCCGTATCCTAGGTCGGAGGTAAGGCGGTGGAGGGCGGTGCGGGGAAGGTTACGTACCGAGGAGACAGCGGAACGGAGTGCGCGGCAGATTTGTCCTTCGAGAGTGTCGAGTTGGGAGTCGGTGAAGAGGCCGAGCTAGAGGGTGAAATGTTTTCCGGTGAGGAGTCCACGGATGACCATGATTCTGCGGGATTGTGTTAGTGGGGAGGTGGAAAGGGTGGTGATGAGGGATGCGGTGGTGCGTTTGAGTTCGTGCCAGTGTTTGGTGAAGGTGAGGGAGGTGTTCAGCTCGACCCCTAGGACGCGGTATGTGTCCTTGGGGCCAATGGAGGGGATGGGGGCCGGGGTGGAGTTGAGGGTGATGAACTGAGTTTGCAGGCGGGATGCGAGGAGGGTAGTGTTGGCGAGGGTGAGGGCGTTGCCTGTGCGCCAGAGGGCGCCGGTGATGCAGCATTTGCGGATGTTGACGGTCATGCCCGTGTAGGCGCTGACAGGGAGAGTTTCCTGAGCTGGATGGTCATGTTGGGGGTCGAGCCCGTGGCGAGGCTGAGGTCGTCAGCGAAGCCGTGTCCTGGGTATGTGGCTGTGGGTTCTGTGGGGTCGACGTTAGTGGCGGGGGGGCCTGGGCGGTAGCCCCGGCTTCCCACCGTGAGCCAGCGAAGGAAGGGTTCAAGGAAGAGGGTAAATAGAAAGGGGGAGAGGGTGTCTCCTTGGAGGGCTCCGCGATTAATGTCGATAGAAGGGGTGGGGCCATGTGGTGTAATATAATCTATGGTTGAGACCCCGTAGAGGTGTTCGCATGTGTCGACAAAGGTGGGGGGCATTCCGAGTTGACGCATGTGTTTGAACATGATGCGGTGGTCCGTGGCGTTGAAGGCGCCTTTGAAATCCGCGTACATGACGTAGATGTCTTTGTTGTGGAGTTTCGCGTCCTCCATCGTCATAATGAGGGATGAAAGTGCGTCGTGGATGCTGCGGTGTTGTCGGAATCCGTCATGTTGGTCGCTGAGAATGCCGTGGGTTTCGGCGTATTTCGAGCCTGCATCTTTGATTAGTGTTGTCCATAGGTTGAGGAGGTTATTCATGAGGGCGATAGGGCGGTAGTTATCGAGGGGGGAGGGGTCGCCTTTTTTATGTAGCTGGCAAGTTGTGCTGTGGCACCAATCAGGAGGGGTGTAGGATTTGTGGGCGAGGAGGGAGAGGAGAGAGAAGAGGGCGGAGCGGGTCGCCAGAGGTAGGAATTTGAATATTTCATTGGGGATACCGTCGGGGCCGGGGGCTTTGCTGGTGCCTAGGGAGTTGAGGGTTTTATCGAAAGTGTCGCGGGTAATCATGTCGGCAAGGGTCATAGAGGGGTCTCCGCGGGGTTCGATGGTGAAGTTGTCGGGGTTGTCGGGGAGTTCCCACGGGGGGGTGGGCAGTTCGTGTGGGGTGGCGCGGCCGAGTTCGGTGGCGAAGTGAGAGTGTACCGCGTCAATGACGGCGGAGGGAGAGGATGCGGTAGTTTTATCGGGTCTAGTAATGCGGTGGAGGGTGGAGGCGGCGCCGGCGGGGGGTAGGAGGCCGCTTTTAATTTTCAATCGGCGGTGGGAGAGTTTGGGGCAGGTGTCGTAGGCCGTATTGGCTCGAGTTTTTATTTGCTTTAGCTTATCCGTGGTGGTGGCGTGAAGGAGCTTGCGTATGCGTGCTTGGCATTGTTGTTTGATGGCGTCAGGGGGGAGATATTCAGTAGTGTTTAAGAGGGCTTGGGCGAAGGGGAGGGGGCCGTTGTTCTTGCTGCATTCGCGGAGTTTGAGTATGTGAGAGCGTGTTTTCTTTGTAAGCCAATGGGGGTCCAGGGACGCTTGGGGTCGCCCACCTAGAGGAGAGCCAAGAAGCAAGTATTTAGCCATCGTCCGGTATGGTTAGACACGAGTATAAAGCGAGTGTTGTCGGTGGAGTTTGTTAAATTAAGCCCCTAACCTGCTAGAAAATTGTTTGAACTACACGCGTCGCTGAGTCGCTCTCAGCGCCACGCTTGAGCCTTGCTCAAGCGCTCATACCAAGTTCCATATTACTCAGTGTTCTACATAGCCGCATTTTGGGGGGCTTGTTTGAGGGGGTTTGGAGACGTGAGTGCCGTGGTCAATGGGCGAGGTTTGGTTTGCGCCTTTGCGGGTGTCAGGGTGGGTTAATGGAGCATGGAATTTCACGCCACGGGGACGGGTGATGTATTTGTAAAGCATGAGAGTAAAAACCCAGATGATGCAGGTTTGGATAAACACTACACGTTGTAAATTAGCGAGGGCGATGGGCTATGGTGAGGCGCGAGGTCCAACTTGGCCGTTTAGGGTGCATCACGTTGGCGGTGGTGCTCGTAATAATGCTTGGGTGTGTTCTTGTGCCAACCACAGCCGCCCCACGCGTGGCACACGACGGGAATTAAGCTTGTTAATCATTAGGAATGAAAATTGGTAAATATATTTCGACAAACTCCGCACAAATCGCCTCATGAGGTGAGCCGAATTCGATGACGGATGTTGCTTGGCACTGTGGCTAAGCTTTGCCGTAATATTATGGAAATTCGAATAACAATATTTTATCCAAAAAATAGTTTGTGGGTGTATGAACTCCGAAGTAGATGCGTTCGGCGCGCATTGCAAAGGCGCGTCCAACGGTACCTATACCAAGAGCGTTTACATTTTTTTGGTAAGTTATAATCGTTTGAACATTGCGACCGAAAGCACCTTGCCCTTGGGTTGTGCGCATATCGGTGGTAAGTCTACGTATATGCGATTTCGTGTGCTTCCCCTACAACGACCGGCCCAACTGTTAGCACTAGCATCCCGTTGCATAGTACTTTTGTACAAGGTAGCTATTTGTCATTCTAGTACTTAGTGCTATGGTATTAGCGGTACTCTATTCCCTAGTTGTGGCGGTCGGCCGGCCTTGCCGGTGCCTTCGCCGGCCGCCATCTCTCTCTTCCCACTTCTCGAGTCACCGCAGCCGCCCCCCCTGTGGGGCCGGCACGACCTCCGTGTAACTATCTGATCCCAATTCTAACAGGTTATGGACCCTCCACCAAGTTACACTAGAGAAGAGCGTGTGTAAAGCGCTCGGCGCCACGCTAGTCCTACCTACTCCCACGTAAAAAAGAGTAGAGCGTGTGTAAAGCGCTCGGCGCCACGCTAGTAATTCATCGTCCCACCGACCACACGCTTCGCCTTCGAGCTGGTTGTCCGCGACTCTCCTACCATCTCCCACGTAAAAAAGAGAAGAGCGTGTGTAAAGCGCCCGGCGCCACGTTCGCCCCACCCAACTTTCAGTCTCACCTAGCCTTCAGCCTACCGATGCTCTCGATCGGATCTGGTTTTTCAGACCGACCCGCGAAAATTCGGCCCGTGCGTACTTTAATTATTACTGTTATTGTTTTTTCCCGAGGCAATGCCGCAACGCTCACCTCACTTAGCGAGGAGCTTAACTTTCCCACGGCGAAAAGGGGGAGTCAACACGAGCGCCCGTCTATGTTTTTTGCGTTCCTCCACGCTCCTAACGGCCTTGTTGGTTGTGCTTCTTCCTCGCCGGTCGCTCGCATGCGTCGGCTAATTCTCCCGTGGACAGTTTTTCCCGCTATATGTCAGAATAGTACATTACGCAGTACATTTAGAACCGCTTCATATCGGCAACTCGCCGGTAGCGGCACGTTCTTGTGAGCGCATGTCGCTACACCTACCCGGCTTGAGGCACACGCTAAAGCAGTGCACCTTCGACCAAGATGGCACCTTCCTCAACGCAAGCTAGGACGACGTCAAGACCTCGGCTACCTTGAGGGGGGTGTTAGCACTAGCATCCCGTTGCATAGTACTTATGTACAAGGTAGCTATTTGTCATTCTAGTACTTAGTGTTATGGTATTAGCGGTACTCCATTCCCTATTATTTGTGGCGGTCGGCCGGCCCTGCCGGTGCCCTCGCCGGCCGCCATCTCTCTCTTCCCACTTCTCGAGTCACCACAGCCGCCCCCCCTGTGGGGCCGGCACGACCTCCGTGTAACTATCCGTTCGCAACTCTAACACCAACACCTCTTACACCCGCCGGCTATGCATTATATTTACGCGACCGTGGCATAAGATCCTCATATGGCGGCGCTGTGCGGCCGTTACTCTTCTCGTCTAACTTGCTCGGCGACTATTTGAAAGAGCGTGTCGCGCGTTTGCGGGCGCGATAACCCCATGTACACAAGCCCGGAAGTTGTGGCGGTTAGCCTCCTGACCTCCTCAAGCTGAACGCAAGCACAAATTAGTTCTAATCTATCTAGTTCTGTCGTAGCAAGATGGCAAAATGATGTTGTCGAGAGATGATGTTTGAGAGGATGTTTCACTGATTGTACTTTACCATTATATGTTGTTAGTGAACAAATGAATTGTTAAATGGTTATTATGTCACCTCCCTCTACTTCACTTGGCTTCAATAGCTTTCTGCCCAGATAACTTACGCATGCTTGCTTCGCTTACGTGTCTGGCGTTAGGGTTGTCTAACCGTCGTCATCTGTCCAGAGACGCGGCTCGTCTAGCATTGAGAATCACGACGCGGCTCCTAAGCTCCTTCTGCATCGGAAAACTCGCTTAGGCGCGTCATCTGGCTAGTTAAATTAACTGTGCGTACCCGTACGTACCGGGAGGTACTGGTCGTACAGTATGCATTAGTACCCTTATGAATATTGCAATAGCGAAGTACCCACGTTTGTACGTCCGCCCGATGGAAAAGCACGAATTGGAATTAGGAACGAATACATGTACAATGTCATGCAATGTACCGTCACAAAGTGCTCGAATACGCCCCCCCATCTTTTCGGCGCATTTCATCCTATCTTGGTCGCCAAAACATTGCCCAGGATTTCAGGAAATTAGCCACCAAAAATCGAAACATGATTACATTTTTTCATGCAAAGGTGCGAAATCTTATCCGAACTGCTTTTGCGGAGTGTAGTACTTTGAAGGCGGATTCTAGGACTTTCCTATTAAAAGCTATCATTTTCTTACAAGGAAAAACAGCATAAGCCACCAAGCAAAAGGAAGAAAAGAGGAAAGAACCTGAGCCCGAGGAACAGGAAAGCATGCCACAGCATCAAGCACAGTTTCCCATTAAAAGGAAAATCCACAGAAACGTTTTTTTTTTTCTTGGGGGTGGGGGGGGGGGGGGGGGGGGGGGGGGGGGAGGGATGCAGCGCGTTATTGCATGCTATCAGAGGTGGGCCATCAAGTCGGACATCTCCTTTTTGGGCAGCGCTCGACATGTCGGGACGTGCCGGAAACCCGAAATATCGCTTGCGATGACAAATGAATCGTTCATACTATTATATGTACTTATGATTGTTAGTTTATGTCACGTGGCACGATGTCTGGTCAGTTGATAGGCATGATCATGCTCATTTGC
>JAPMLY010001271.1:22500-36665 GCA_026401115.1 Tetraselmis chui
CCACTAGAGAAGACATGCTCACAGCTCTCCGCCACACATTCCGCATCCATACAAAACTCTACTCAGACCCCCTCAATAAATCCCTTCACTCTAACTCATACCACTCCCTCTACCCCGAAGACATCGTCTTCTCATCTAGTGGCAGCAATGCCCCACACACATGGCAATGCACCAACATCGCCAACCCCGACTACGACCACGAATGCATGCGCTGCGCCATGGAACACGCAATCACCAGCGCACACCTCACAGCCCCTCACACACCCAGGTAACGACCTCGCGGACACCCTCGCCAACCATGTCGCGGATGGTCACCCACCCGACACTACATACACCACGGGTTCAGAGGTCACGATGGGCCACTGGACCTGGCCATACACCCTCATTCCACAAACCCTCGGGGACCCCATACCCTATAGATACACCAACCTCAAAGCTGACGCACACACCTACAGCACCAAACACACACACACACCCCTATCGCAAACAACAAAACACGGTGCCCTCCTCGCCCGCGCCGCGGAGGACGGAGCCGAATTCTCTTTCCACAAAAAACACTCAACTCTCACAAATATCCAGTTCACACACAAGCAATAATTCCTGTGGGGAGTCCACAACACCCGCCTACTCACCCATAACCCCACCCTGCGATGCCCCCTATGTGGCCAATTCACTAGCAACGGCCACATGGCCGGTAACTGCCCCACCATGTCTGGCCTAAGACATGACCGACACAACGGCGCGCTGCAACTCTTACTCTCCCTACTAGCGCGCCACAACGGAGGCCGTTGGGAAACCATTACTGCAGACTTCGGTAACAAACCCATCAAATCATTTGCTTCCCCCTCTCATGCCCACACTCCACTTGACTGTCACCCACCTCACCCTACCCACATGCGGACATGCCCACCCGCCTTGTTGATGTTGACAAAGGTCTCTCGCCCGACTCCCTAACCTCGTGTCCCGCCGTCCTACCCCCTGAGATACTCCCCCCCGCGCTACGACCCCCGCACACAAACCGGATTTCATTCGCCTTCTCGAACCTCGATTTGTCGGCCACACAAACGGCCGCCGCCGATACGCATCCATCAAAAGATTCAGATAGGAGAATGGAAGTATTGCACAGACAATAACCTCTCCCAAACAGCTCACCTCATACGTGCCAAATACACACCCCTTGAAAACGCCATCCGCAACCACTGGCCATGTACAACGGTAGACATCCTTCCCATCGTCATGAGCCGCACAGGTACACCGCACTCCTCCACCATAACGAGCCTCACCTCCCTACTCACAGCCCGCACAGACCCTCCTGACAAACTCATCTCCAAAGCACGCCTCGACACGTCTCGCATCCTTGAACAACTCCACACGCACAATGTCCAATGGCTACATCATCTCCTACTCATATACCGCATCAAGTCCCGCACGACCTCCCGCCGCACCTCCGCACGTTGACCCCACGCACGACCCTAAATGTACGCAGCCCTCGCCTCGTCTTGCACACCTCCCCGGGGGGGAGTAAAACCCCCAAACACCCTTGGAGAGGTTGGATTTAGGCGGTTAACGGTTTAGCCCTGACTTGTAAGTTCCATATATGGCATAGTTGGGAGGGCCCAGAGACAACAGCCAGCGCATACGGCTTTTGGTGTAAAACCGGCGCATACGGTACATGTTGTAAACAATTTCAATTTCAATTTCAATGGCGCAGGGCGCAGTCGTAATTCGCGTATGTAGAGGGCGCTAGGGAGTTGCTGAGCGGGGTGACAGCCGTAACCCCTAGCGTATCGGCCCCTAAGAGGGATTGATACGTGTCGGCCATAGAGGAGGACCAAGGGGCGCGGATAGCGTCGATCTGTAGGCGGTAGCGAGGCGGGCATGTACGGGGTGTATGTACCGGCGATGTGGCAGGCCACCTAGGGGCCGGGTTAAGCGCTTTGCCTATGGCTCCGCGGCGGGTGTAAAGCCACGAGGGGTGTTAGCCGAAAAGCCACGATGCTCCAAGCGGGTGGCCCGACCCCCTCGCGCGTGCCTAGCCTGCCGGGAAAGGAATGGGTTTTTTAAGGCTCAGTCTGACAGTCTGTTCTATAATTTAAAAAAGAACAAGTCGTGTGTCGCTGGGAAGTGTACCGTTGCATTGGTGAGGCGTTGTAGGGCGTGGTACCACGTTTTGTTGGGCCCGTAGGGGGCAACGACGGTTGCTGGGGCGTGTGATTGGCCCAGCTTGGCGGCGAGTGTAGGTAGAGCGGTTTAGGGAGGGTTACAGTAGTTGTTCTCGCGTCGCCAGGCCGCGTCGGGAAGGCGTAGGCAGTCGACGTCCTCGCACCTCGGATCCCGCCAAAGGGCGTTGAAAAGTGGGAGTTTAGTGTTATGCATGGACGCGAAACGGTCGAAAGTGTGGGGTTCCCACAAGGACTATAGGTGCGCGAACATGCGTGGGTTGAGTTGCCAGTCTTCGGTGTCAAGTTCGCGGCTGAGTGTATCGGCCCATACGTTTGCTGCTGGCCGGATGTAGCGCGGGCGGATATGGATGTCGTTTGTATCGAGCAGGAACCATAGGCGGCGCAGCTCGGTCATCAGACATGGTGACCGGGAGGTAAGCTGTGTGAGCGCGGCGACCACTGCCGTGTTGTCCTCGTGTAGTAGGACGCGCCGGCCTTTGAGCTGGGGGAGTAACGATTCGACTGCGTGTCGGTGTGTCGGACTGCTTGAAGTTCCTTCCACGTTATGTGATGTAGTATGTCGGTAGCGCTCTTGAAACCGCGGGCTTGGTAGTTGGCATCGTTGTTCAAAAAAACGCCCCAACCGTAGTCGATGGAGTCGGCGTGTAGGTAGGCGGTCTCGATGGGCTTGTAGATGGACCGCCCGTTGTTCTGATTGGGCACTGTACGCCACCACTCGAGGTCGCGCCGTAGCTGGCGTCTGAGTTGGACGCGCCCCCCCCCCCCTGCCAGTGCGTGTTGCGAGGACGTTGTGTAGTTCGCGCAAAAAGAAGCGCGATGGCGAGGTACATGAATTGGGCCTTTCCCGCGAAGGCCGCGAGTTGGCGAGTCGGGAGCCATCGGGCGTTCGAGACCGCTCGTCCTAGCATGGACGACGCGTGTTGAGCGAGTTGGCGTAGCTTCTCGGGCGGGGCGCGGAAATACCGAGTTGTATGTCGATTGTTAAGCCTAGGTGGTCTCCGACCTGTGTGGGCGTCCACACGCCTTTCTGGGGGTTGCGTTGGAGGCCTAGGCGATTGAGGAGGTCCTCGACGCGTTGGCGAAGGAGCAACGCGTCGTGGTACGAGTCCGCCAAGAAAAGGAAGTTGTCCATGTAGGGGAGCATCCGCGTACCGCGCCAACGGGCGTTCCGGAGAAATCGCTTTGACGGACGCGCGTTTGCCGGTGTAGATGCCGGTGTAGGCGGAGGCGGTCGGCGGAGGTGATTTGTAAAGACTTGTGTTAGCTTGCAAAAGTAGAACGCTGAGCCCGACCAACCCATTTGGAGGCAAGCGAGGCGCCACAAGGTGCCGCGGTAGTTGACCGTGAAGTAGTCGCGGTCTTCCTCCCGGATGCCAAGGGTGTAGTAACCATCGGTGAGGTCGAGAGAGACGAAGTAGTTGCATGGACGGGATAGGTGACGGAGGGTTTCGCAAGTCATGTTGAACGTTGAGCAATAGCGGTTGAGTTCCCGAAGGTCGATAATCAGGCGCCACAGGTTGCATCCGAGCTTGGGCACCTGGAACATCCGGGAAACGTAGTGAGGGCTGTCTGAGCGCTCCCACGCTCCGCAAGCCTCGAAGCGTGGAAGTTCCGAGTTTAGAAACTCGAGTTGAGTTGGTGTAGCGTCCAACATAGAGATGCCGTGGTTGAAAGGCTTGGAGCATGTGCCGTGCTTGAATTTGACGCGCACGCCATGGCGGACTTAGGATTTGGCCGCTCGCGCCGATGCGCTCCCACTCCAGCCATCTTCGGCGCACGCGATGTCGCATGAAGAAAGATGTCGGGGAGCAGGAATCGGCGCGGCGGGCCACACCATCATTTCTTGGGCGGTGGCCGTGACAAGTCGGTCGGTTTTGCGAGGGGTGGTGGTGGGTGGGCGGCAGCTGCTGCCGCTGCTGCTGCTTTGCGTCTGTCGGCTGCAACTTTGCGGGCCTTGGCGTCATGACATGTTGGCTTGTGTGGGGTGACCTTGACGAACGCTGCATCAGCAGCATCTTTGCTGGCAGCGTGAAGGCTGATCTCAAGTGGTCGGTCGACGAAAGCTTGGCGAAGCGCATCCAGTGGGCCGGAGACCGTGGTAGGGCGCGGGCGACAAAAATGCTCGTGGGCCAATTCCGCGAACACGCGGTCCGCATCCGTGCTCGCATGTCCGCCCTTGGTGAGGCGGAGGAAGCCATGTCGAGTACGGGCGGCCTCCTCCGTCCCTGTGTGGGTGCGATGACCCGCTCGGATAAGGGCAACCACCGCCGTCTGCTCTTTTGATAGAGGTGGGCCGTTCGACAGCGCGTCCAGGCCCTCGCTAACTGCCGCGTTGGCGCAGCTGTCGAAGAAGGCATAACAGCTGATGTGGAGGTACTCGTCGTAGGCTGATTGGGTGCGCTTGTCGGCAAGCGCACGGGCGGTGTCGTCTCATAGTGTCCACAGACGTGGCTCCTCGACGTCGCGTGGGGGACTGGGGGACGCTCGAGGCCGGCCGGAATGACTTCGCCGTAGTAGGTGAAGTCGACGAATTCGGAAGCGGTGGGTTCGGTATCGTCGTCAAGCAAGTCGTTAGGTGGCTCAGGGGGCCGCCTTGCCACCCTCCGTCGCTTGGGTCGCGTCGGAGGGAATGGACTCTTGTTGATCGGTAGTAGCGGGTGTGGCTATCGGGTGATGGAGCTGTGCGAGTAAGCCATCATCTGGTCAGGGGAGAGGTACCTCAACTCGATGAATCCTTGCTCCACGTGGTCCTTCAGGAAGTGCCACTTCATACCGATGTGCTTGGTCTTCTCGCTGACCAAAGCGTTCTGGGAGTACGCAATGGCGTTTTTGTTGTCCTCCCATATGGTGGTGGTTTCGGTGATGGGGGCGTTGAAGATCTCCCCCATAAGTTGCCGAAGGTGGAGTCCCTCCTTGGTGGCATCATCCGCATAGTAGTACTCGGCTTCGCACGTGGATTGGGCCACACATGATGTCTGTCGCTTGGACTTCTAGCTGATGGGCCCGCGCCCGAGGGTGAAGAGATAGCCCGAATGGGACTTGCGGGTGCTGATGTCGTTTGCCATGTCAGCGTCGGCAAAGGCTGTGAGTTGGAGACTGTGGTGAGTGCCCCCCCCCCAACGTCACGCGCATGTCGATGGTGCCATGGAGGTATCGAAGAACCTTCTTCAAAGCCTGCATGTGGGCGTCCGTGGGGGAGACTTGGGCGGAGCCGAGGATGCTCCACGCCGTGGAGACATCGGTGCGCGTGCAGACGGCCGCGTAATGGAGACTACCCAGGAGGATGGGGTAAACGTCCTTGGCCACGCCGGTGAGAGAGGTCGAGGTCATGTGAGCGAGGCCGGCGAGAAAGCCGGGGTCCATGGGAAGGGACGACGGTTAAGAGTCGGTCATGCCGTACTTGGCGAGGATGTCGCGTAGGTACTTGGATTGGTCGAACGAGATGGTGCGTGCCGACGGATCGCGGGTGAGGTGCATACCGAGTAATTCGGAGAGGTCGCCGAGGTCCTTGATCTTGAACCGTGCTCCGAGATGGGCCTTGAACGATGCAAGCCATGCGGGGTCATTGCATGCTGCATGGATGTCATCGACGTACATCACGATCATGGCGAAGACGTGACCGGTGCGGAAGATGTAGATGCACGGGTTGGAAACGCATTGTTGCCATGCGCGGAGGAGTATGTTGAACTCGCGGGGGGACTGTTTCAGGCCGTATAGGCAGCGCCTGAGGTGACACACTTTGGATGTGCCATCGGTGAAGCCGAGGGGCAGGCGGATGTACACGTCTTCCTTAATGGGTGCGTAGAGATTAGAGAAATGCAATGTCGATGCCAAGCTAGCAGAGCTCAAGGTCGCGGGCGGCTGCGATGGCCAGGAAGAGACGCATGCTGGCCATGCGGATGACAGTGGAGAACGTCTCCGTGTAATCTAGTCCGGCGCGTTGGCTGCACCCTTTGGCGACGAACCGTGCTTTGAAGCGGGAGACGTCACCGGCACTGTCAGACTTGTCTTTGTAGATCCACATGCCATTAATGACCATGCGACCCGGGGGAAGGTCAACGAGTTCCCAAGTGCCGTTGTCTATGAGGGAGGAGTACTCCTGCTGCATAGCGGCTTGCCACTAGGGGGCCTTGGCGTTGTCCAAGGCAGCCTGGTACGATTTCGGGTCCACCCACTCCCGGGCGGACAGGAGGGCGACGGCAATAGGCGATGTGCCGGCAGGTATGTGGTGGGGACTAGTGATAAGGTCGGGAACGTGAGGGTGTTCGAAGATGTCCTCTTTGGCTTTGCCTTGGTATGGGTCAAAGCACGCCGTCACGAGGGTCGGGGGGTAGTCGAACACGTGGGCAACCATTTCGCCGTAGCGTAGGGGATGAGAACGGAGCCGAGCTTGGCGAGGGGCTGCATGAGGGTGCTAGCAATGTGATGTCGAAGGGGTGGGATTGGGGTGAGGCGGCAGGTGCGTCATGCGAAGGGTCGGTGATGGCCGAGTCGACGGAGAGATGTACGCCGAAGCCCGGGGTGTCTTCTTGAACGACATCATGGACTGAAGTGGCGATGCGGCGTGTTTCCGGGTTGTACACACGGTACCCGGGTGCGTCAATGGGGTAACCAACCACGACGCCACAAAACGCCTTCTCACTGAGTTTTTGACGCAGTTTGTCGGGCACCTTGGCGAAGACGGCGCACCCGAAGACGCGGAACCTGGATGCGTCAGGCACAAACGACGCAAGGAGGGTGAGGGGGATACCACCATTGGGTCCGACTGAGCGATTGTACGTGCGGTTGCGGAGGTACACAACAGTGCTGACATCGTATGACCACATGGAGTTGGGAACGGCCATACTGTGGAGCATCGCCGACGCATTGTCCCGGACAGTGCGCCGAGGACTTTCGGCTTTGCCGAGCATATGGTGGGCGTATGGGGCAGAGAACTGGACCCCGACGCCGAGGCGTGCGCACATCTCGCGGGTGAGTGCAACTTCAAAGACAGGGTCCGAGTCAAATCTTATGACTGGTGCGAACGCGCCCGATTGGGAGTGATGACGTGCATGCATGTGCTTGATGTCCAGGAGAATGGTTTCCAACTCCGAAAACGCATCGTTATGACTTGAGGAACCGCCCCCACATGTAATGAGTGTGGTGGTCAATGACGAGCAAGCATTAGCGGAGGCGGGGTCCACCACCCCACTCTCAGTTCCCATCCGCCTCCTCGCCGTAATCCTCACCGAACCCCTCGATACTATCCACAACCGCCTCCCCATCACAAGCCTCACTACCAACCAAGCATCCCCCCCCACCACTATACACCCCTCATGGATTCCCCTCCTCTCCCCTCACCTCCCCCGCTGACCCCCCACCCTCTCATCAGGCATTTACACCCCCCGCACCACTCACCCCACCCCCACCGCACCCACCACACACTTAGACACTGAATACCTCACCCCCTCAGACCACCACTACCCTCCCTGCGACGTAACACGCATCATCTCCAAACACAAGGACACAGAATACGGCCAGACGCAGTACATGGTTGAATGGGCCCCGGAACACCTCACGGAATGGGACATTCAGTTACAACTCGACGACGGCTTCCGCCTCATCTCCTCCACTCCTACATCGGTATGCCTCCCCTCCCCCTCCCCCACCGCCTGCTCCATCTGTCATGAGCCCCTGCACATAGAACCCTCCTCCACCTGCCGCACATGCCCGCACTTTGCCATACACTCCCAATGCCGCCCAGCTCAGGGACCCGCCTCATGGCAGTGCGACTGGTGTGCTCGCGGCCAACACCACGACCTCACCCACCTCCACGAAGTGCAGTGGGCCCCGTGCCTACAACTCCACGACACCATCAGTGAGACCCCCTCCGGCCCCACCGCCCTCACCGCATTTAACTCAGGCTATGTCCCCTCCACCACACCCATTTTGCCAGAACCCGGACCCCCTCCGTGGTCACACCCCCTAATCACATTCAACCATGACCCCATCAACCCCGACCTCGACATGCTCCCTACCGGTAAATTCGCTATCCACGCACACCCATCACTCCTCGACACCACCATACTCTGCACTCCCGACGGCCGCGCGGTCACCACCCTTAACGGCCCCCGCGTCCGCCACCTCTTTCAGCTCTTTCGCCCCGACCTCTCGCAGCATACGTTCGAAGAGGAGGTCTACCACCTCCTGACCCGCCTAGGTTCCCGCTCAGAAATCCACTCACCCACACCCGCCACCACCACCCGTAATAGATGGGCCACTAGAGAAGACCTACTCACAGCTCTCCGTCACACATTCCGCGTCCAGACAGAACTCTACTCCGACCCCCTCAATAAATCCCTCCACTCCCACACCTACCACTCCCTCTACCCTGAAGATATAGTCTTCTCATCTAGCGGCAGCAATGCCCCACACACATGGCAAGGCACCAACATAGCCAACCCCGAATACGACCACGAATGCATGAGACGAGCCATGGAACACGCAATCACCAGCGCACACCTCACAGCCCCTCACACACCCAGCGCAACCATCCTCATCCTCCCCCGTTGGGAACACACACCATACCGCCACTCCAAATACATCAACTCCCCATACACCCACCACCTTTACACCCTGCCCAATGACGCAAACACATTCCTACCCCCCGACCAACACACTGGCAACCCCACCCCTACCCCATTCGGCACACGATGGATGGTCGACATATACCTCGTCGCTAACCCCCTCGCACTCACCACCCTCCCGTCACCCGCAGCCATGACCGCACTTCACAACACTCTCGAATCTATCTACGACACTCACCTCCCCAACCCCATCATCACCCCCCCTCCTCCACACCTCTTTGTCACATACTCACCCCACTCAGCAGGTATATACCACCGCCCCCCAAACCCAACTCACCCCCTCACATACCCCCTCCCAGACCGCGTGCATCTAACGTACCCCCCCACCAGAGGCACCCCTGCTTGGAACTGGCAGGACTTCGTATACACAGACGGCTCGAAAAAAGGCGGCTCGACCCCCCTCGGAGCAGCAGCTACCCACCCCGCCTCGGACACCCGAGTCAAAATCATGGTGACCTCTACCCCTCCCTCACATACAATAAATCGTGCTGAATTAGCTGGCATAGATATTGGCCTCCAACTTGGCCACACCCACCTCCTCACAGACAGTGCGTGCTCCCTCCGCCTCATACAAGGTTACTTAAACTGCCCTTCCGCTTACCGCCACAACATTCACCGCGACACCCTCTCATCTATCACACACACCCTTAAAACCCGCTGCGAAACAGGCATCCGTACACACCTCGGCAAAATCAAAGCCCACAACCATTCCATCGGCAACGACCTCGCAGACACCCTCGCAAACCAAGTCGCGGATGGTCACCCACCCGATACTACATACACCACAGGTTCTGAAGTCACAATAGGCCACTGGACATGGCCATACACCCTCATCAGCGCTCTGCAACTCCTACTCTCCCTACTGGAACGCCACAACGGAGGGCGATGGGAAACCATCACCGCAGACTTCGGTAACAAACCCATAAAATCGTTTGATTCCCCCACCCCTGCCTGCACCCCACTTGACTGCCACCCACCTCACCCCACCCACATGCCCACCCGCCTTGTCGCTGCTGACGAAGGTCTCTCGCCCGATTCCCTCACCTCGTGCCCCGCCGTCCTCCCACCTGAGATTCTCCCCCCCCCACTTCGTCCCCCTGCACACAAACCTGACTTCATCCGCATCCTCGAACCCCGATTCGTTGGTCACTCCAACGGTCGCCGACGTTACGCATCCATAAACAAAATCCAGATAGGGGAATGGAAGTACTGCACAGACAATAACCTCTCGCACACAGCTGACCTCATACGCACCAAATACACGCCCCTTGCGAACGCCATCAGAAACCACTGGCCTGGCACAGTGGTCGACATCATACCCATAGTCATGAGCCGCACCGGTACACCACACTCTTCCACCATAACGAGTCTCACCTCCCTTCTCACCGCCCGCACCGACCCTCCAGATAAACTCGTCTCCAAAGCACGCCTCGACACATCTCGCATTCTTGCTCAACTCCATACGCATACTGTCCAATGGCTGCATCACCTCCTACGCATATACCGCATCAAGTCCCGCACGACCTCCCACCGCGCATCCGCACATTGCCTCCACGCACGACCCTGAATGCACACAACCTTCGCCTCTACTTGCACCCTCCCCGGGGGGAGTAAAACCCCCGAACACGCTTGGAGAGGTTGGATTAGGTGGCTAACGGTCTAGCCCTGACTTGTAAGTTCCCAGTATGGCATAGTTGGGAGGGCCTAGAGACAGCAGCCGACGCATCCGGCTTTTGGTGAAAAACCGGCGCATACGGTACATGTTGTAAACAATTTCAATTTCAATATTTCAATAGCGGAGGCCATGTGGGGAGGGGACGTTGACTAGTCCCTAGAGGTCAGAGGACATGTTGAGGAGGGGACGGGAAGGTTTCGCGCAGGCAGCGGTGTTCCGCGGTGCAGATGTGGCTTTTTGTAATAAGCATGAATCGCAAGAAACATTTTTTACACAGATGACTAACGCAGGGCTAGTCGGGACACCGTGTGTGTGATGGGCCTGCAAGCTTTGCATGTTCAGGTGTCCAAACCGACGGTGCCACATTACATGGTCATAGAGGGCAGCAAGGGCAACACTAGGGGAGGGGTCATTCACTATCGTTGCGGATGGGGCTTGGGGGGAGCTATGATTGGTAGGGGAGGAGGTAGAGTCCGTTTCCGGACGGCTCTAGCACACCCATTCCTGTAGGAACCACATGCAACCAAGTGTCATAGTCATAGGGGAAGATGAATTCACAACCGCTGTGGGTCTGCATCCACCTGACACTAAGCATTCGGCCGATACGCTGAGCATAGCGAGAGGACAGGTCAGGGGTGTACAAAGCATGAATAGTGCGGTGAATAAGCCGGCCAAAGGCAAGCCTGACTGAAATCCGAACGGAGCCACTGCCCTTGACGTCAACTCCAACCCTTCCAACGCGCGAGGGAGCGGAGGGGGGTGTGAATCGTACGAAGTCACGTTTAAACGCGGTGAGGTTGATAGACCAAGCGGAAATGACTACCTAGAACTATGAGAGGTTACGGCCAGGGGTGAGGGAAAATGAGAAGGCTACGGAGATGAAGGGGACACTCACCTCGGTGTCATCGTATTAATCCGTGCACTCCTCGCGGGTGGGCAGACTGTCCGAGTCGTCGGCGGGGACGTCGCTCAGCAGAGCGGCGTGCGCCGAGTGAGAGCCATAAGGGGCGTTGTACTTCTGGATGACCATCTTGCGCTTCGCGAGTGTCCACCGCAAGACGGCGTCATCCGTGGGATTGCAGGAGGACAAGATGTGGTTCATGCAGCCGCAAGCGATGCACTTGCTGGGTAGTCCGCGACCACCGCGAGGACCACGTGGAGGGTGGCCTCGACCGTTGTGTGAACCGCGGCCAGCAACGACAAAGGCGGAGATGGGAGGTGGTGATATTTGGGGAGGTGTTGTGTCCGGGGCGTCGTCCACGTCCATATTGTGTGCCAAGTGGAGGATGCTAGCCATCACTTCATCAGCGGACAACATGTAGTCTGTGTCGAACGCGTTGATGACGCACTGTTTGGCCTGACCATGTGGGCCGTTGCTGGAAATACCGCGCAACATGAGGAGACATAGGTTGTGAGGGTGGATGGCAGCGGAACCATCAACCATCTGTCATGTCTCGTTGTAGTCGTCGAACGTATGCCGCATGTAGTGGACATAGTCACTGAGTGACTTTCCAGGGCGCTGTCAGAGCATCAAGTTGTCCAGCACAAACATGGAGCGACCAAAGGACCGACTGTCGAGATGTTCACGCAGGATGTCCCACGCGGCTGCGGCGCAGTCATGACGTGCTAGGGAGACGCACTTTATCGCCTCGTCAGCGCGATGGTTCGCGGTGGCTGCATGAAGAAGCAGCGTGTAGTCGTAGTGTTGCGCCTGTTCGTCTAACCATACGCCCGAGTCGCGGATGGCTAGCTGTGGGATGAGGTATGCGGCCTTGATGGAGAGGAAATTCAGGAAGTTCCGCTTCCACTACTTGAAGTCCGTGGTGGGCCCCATGGTAGGGACCGACATCTTCATGGACCGGTTGAGGGCGTCCTTGGCGAAACCGGTAGCCTCGTGGGCCGCGCGGCCGATGACCACCGGGTCGATGGTGGGGCGACGGCCGCCACGGGTGGTGTGCCCACCACGCTGAGTAGGAGGCAAATGCCGGCCAGGGAAGGGAGGAGGTGGTCCGGCAGAGAGGGGAGGAGGTGGTCCGCCGGGAAAGGGAGAGTGGCCGACCATCGTAGGCGGCGGGCCGTACGGGTGCGGGTGGCCACGGGAGGCGGGGACGCGGGGCGGCGGCGCCTCTGGGAAAAAAGACCCGGGGGTCGGGAGGGCATACCCTGCGGGAGGGTACGGAGGAGGTGGTGGGAGGTGTTCCACGGGCAGTTCGTGAGATGGTGGTGCGCCGGGCGCATCGTGGCGGCGGTGTGCGACAAGGGTGTCGCCAACCACAGATGCAACAACATCAGCAGCGTAGGCCGTCTGCGCGTCCAGCCGAGCGCCGGGGAAGAGGGGTCCTTGTGTGAGAGGGGCGGAGCCAAGGGGGTTTAGTGGGTGGCTGTCGCCTAAGGGGTCGAGCTGCGCATCGCGATGACGCACAACGAATGAGGGTTCCGCAGCGGCAGCAACAACAGCAACAACAACGTCGGCGGACTGCGCGTCCATGCGGGCGTTTATGAGCGCCATTTGCTCTAGGACGAGCGCGAGGGTAGCATGGGTGGGAATGACAGAGCTATGCGGAGAGCCGGGGTCAGGAGAAGCTTGAGGCGAAACAGGTGGAGAGTCGACAGAACGAGTTTTCGGCGCCATTACGACAGAGGACGAAAAAGAAAGAAACAGATAAAAACAGGCAGCGGTAAAAACCGCTAGCCGGACTTGTGCCTAGCAGTGGTTTTAGAGAGACGGCATGATCCCCGCCAACCCCTCGGCTTGATGCCCCGGGGTGTCTCAAAGCACCTTTTTTGTGTCCTCCGCCCAATGTGGGGCACAAGTCGGGGGCACGGCCAGTGCAGGTGGAGAGATGCGGTGGCGGCTGAGTCGCTTGTAAAATATATTAATATATTAAGCTAGGGTTGTCGTGCACTCTGTGTATGCGTATTTACCCGATAGTGCGCCCCCCCCCCCCCCCCCCCCCCCTTCGTCTCCAGCTTGGGCATGTGTGCACCTTGTCCACACACGACGAGTGCGTCGGTGTGGGTGGCTGTCTGGCGTCCTCGAGCAGCTATCCTATGACTTAGGTGGGACGGAGGGTGGGTTTTTTTATAGCGCAGATTATACTGGCGATACCGCCGACTACAAGGTGAAAGTACTAAGTATCTATGTCGCAGCTCGCCTAACCAGGTTGTCGAGCGTGAGTGACGTGAGGCGGGTGCCCATAACATGTTAAACCATGCACACACGATGTGTAAGGAAGATAACTAACGCATACGTAGTTAAAGTCACAGTCACGCAAAGGGACAATTTGAGAGACAACCAGCCCGAGGCGTGGTGTCGGGACAACAAAAGTGTTAAGAGTTGCAGCCTAGCGACAGCTATGTACCAAAACAAACTGGTTATCGGTATGTCCGATTTAGACATGTATGTGACGAGTACAGTCCTGCAACAGTACATTGCAGGACATTGTACAGGTACTCGTTACGAATTCCAATTCGTGCTTTTCCACAGGACGGACGTATACTCGTGGGTACGTCGCTACTGCAATATTGTAATGGTGCTGATGCTACAGTACGACCAGTACCTCCCGGTACGTACAGATATGCATAATTAATCTAACTAGCCAGATGACGCGCCAGAACGAGCTCTCCAATGCAGAAGGAGCCGCGTCGTGAAACCCAATGCTAGGCAGGCCGCGTCTCGAG